>WMED01030929.1:0-10020 GCA_019650415.1 Pipa parva | reverse complement strand
TTTTATTTACAATTTACACAACGTGCCAACTTTTCTGATTTTGGGGTTTGTACATGGGAAGCCATATTGTTTTATTTTGAAATCTGTGCACAGCGCTGTATGGACCAGATGTCATTGTCAAGCTTCCTTGTAAGAACTATACAAACGACTTGACTAACATTAGCAAATGGTAGCATTTTAAGATAAATGCATTATATAAAGTTTAAAATGGATAAAGTAGCCATTTTGTGTTATTTTCATATTGTTTCATCCAGTTTCCTGAGTTATATTTAATTAACCCTTTCAAACTGGGACCAATTTATTCATGCACCATGAACCTAATATTTTCTGGTTTAAGACTAGCATTTTCTTTACATCACCTTTTGTATGTTTTTATTACCACACTGTTAGGGTCTCTAAACTACAAGAATGCAGAATCCCTCCCCTCTGCTGAGAAGTTTATTACATATAAGTTACATAAAAGTGGGAAGTGTTGGGGGGGTGGCGGAGATATCAGTTTATCTTTACCCTAATTTTAATTTTATACTAATTTTGGAGTTTATCCTGCCCAATAGGCAGTCACCCTCCCCTGTGTTGCTGTGCAAATTTAGTGTAGGTGTGATGTGGCTGAGCAAAATAATTGCATAGACTACATATATAAGTGGAATTGTAGCTTATAAAACTGACTGAATATGTCAAATACATAAAACAGATTCCCATGTATTTTCTAAATGACTTCTCTTTCTTGTACCTAACATCTAAGCTGTCATTAGAAATCATAGGGCCCCAAGGACCTAAAAATAGAACTGCTTATCTGTTGTGTATTTTTATATTTTCCATTTAAATGATAAACTGCCTAGTTGTAGTTTATTGCTCAGTACTCAGTATCCAAAGTTCAGGGGGGTTATTCACTAAAATCCGAATTGTTGCGTATAGGTGTGAATTCACCGGCTAAAAACAGTCGCAATAGACTGCTACTGTCACAGTCACGTCTTTATAATGAGTGTATTGTCGCAGTCGTGAATTTACTATGGAAAATTGTCTCAACTTTTAAAAATTGTCGCGGTCGCAACTTTACAATGGGTAAATTGTCGCAGTCGTGGATTTGTTATGGGAATCCACTGTTTGAGAATTTGACAGTCGAATTCGCACCTTAATGAATAAACCCCCAAGTGCCTTTGCTTAGTGGTGACTGGTATCTTCATGGCCCCCATAAAGATCTTAGGTATTTTTTATTCAATCTGGAAGAGCTGGACAACTGCTTTTTGCCACCACCTTGACTTTTGCCTTATTAATGCAAAAGCCCAAATAGAAAGTCATGATAAGTGGCCAGAGTAATATGTCAAAATGAGAAATTGTAGATCTTTTGTTGAGTAAGGGAATTTGGAGAATCAACAAATGTACACACCTAAGCAACAATTTGCACTTCATAAATAACCCCCTTAATGTTCTGTAACACATAAGCCCAATATAGCTTAGATTGAGCCTTGTAAAACTCTTCCTAAAAGTGGTCTGCTTTCTTACTGATCTGGATATTTTACAAATAGCTCTTTTTTGTAACTTTCATTGAAAGAAACGTAATAAACAAAAAAAAAAAAAAAAAAAAAAAAAAAAAAAAAAAAAAAAAAAAAAAAAAAAAAAAAAAAAAGAAAGAGAGAGAGAGAAAGAAAGAGAATGCTGTTTCACATAATCAAGCTTTTTAACATTCTTCATTTTATTCCTATTCTAATGCTATTAATAACGCTTATAGCAAGAATAATAACAACCGATACACTTTAAACATAAATACATTACTTGCGCGATCAGCAATAAGCCAGAGAGGTGCGCAATCATTTAAAGCTATTTAGAGCTGTCAGCTTGTGTAAAACTAAAAGCAAACAAGCAGTTAATTTGTCTGTTTGTATACTGTTCCTCTCTTGAAAAAACAGATATATCTGCTAAGTTATGTATTTATTTAAAAAAAAAAAAAAAACAAGCAATTTAAGTAATTTTCTCTTTTTCTTCCAGCGTGCAAGGTCATTAATTGCTACTGGGACCTGAATAAACCCTAGTCTGCTGATGGGGTGAGAACTCTATTGTTAAATGTATTACGGCACTAGTGTCTTTGGAGATTGCCTGCTTGATTGCTTTGTAAAGGCCCAATGGCACACAGCAATTAAAATCCATAGACCTTTATAACCCTACTGATGTTTTATGGGCCTTTTTGTGTCCTTCAGTATAGTTTACCATTTGAGTGGTTCCCAATGGGTCTTTTTTCAAACATTCAACATAGACTTTTTGCTAAAGTGATGAAGCTAGTTATACATTATGTGAGAGGTTAATGAATATTTTTTAAGCAACATATGTTTTTAGCAAAAAAAAAAAATACAGAAAAGACACAAAAAGTCACTAATTACTATATAATCATTAAACGAGCTAACACAATAAATGATTTCTGACCAGTAGTATAAGGCTTAGACAGTCAGAAAAATAAGCTATAGATTCAACCTTAAAAATTAATTTGGTAAATTAGAATCAAATAGAACTTGCATGAGACCTTGTCTTATGAACAGTTTGGGGTCTTGTGTTAATGTGATAATAGATACAGGGTCTATGAAAAATGAATAGGGTTAACTGAGTGTTCCCCTCATTTACTCCTCCCATTTTAACTATCATTTAGAATCCTCGTTGTTATAACATTTGCATTTTATTTTATGCATACTTCAACATTTTGTAAAACTGTTCTGAATGAAGATGCAGTTCACATGACTGTAATTATGCTAATGTTTGGTTTTTGGATTTTAGTTCATTGGAAAGGTTTCTTATCTCCTTCACAATGTTAATAAATACAAAAGACTCACCAGGGTGTAGTAACCAAAGCAAATGGTTTCAGATACAGTACCTAGAACCTACATTCTTTTATCTTTGTAAGACTAGCGAGTCTTGTTCAATGCCAAGGTTGTGTACACTCCACCAAATTGCTTGTTGGAATGCTGACAAAATAGAGCTTCCAGTTTGACACTTATTTCTCTTTTTGCTAAATGTGTATCATCTAGTTTATCTGAAGAATTATCTGTTATCTGAAGTGTTAGAGACAAGAGGTAATATAATTATTTTCTTCCTTTTGAGTCTAGTATTTTGTATAGGTATTGTATTGTATTGGTTGAAAGTCTTGTTCAGAGTAAAATAGCAATAATATTACCTAGAATCTTCTTTTAGATTATTTGTTTGAAGGGGTTCTGTGCATGAAAAGCCTTTCCAGCAGTGTGGTCTATGTCAGGTATAGTATAGAAGAATGGAAAAATGGTCCAATTAGCTGGTGATGTCACTGTGAGTGTAATAAATGTTGACCAAACAAGTCTGGGGCTTTAACTTTTTATTTTATAGAATGATCTTCAGAACGGTAAAAAGTCAGAGAGAGGTTAAAATAGATAACTATATTAGAGTAGTTTTGGCAGTTAAGTGGCTAAGTTTCTAACTGGTTTGGCAAGTCTGGGCAAAGAAAGGCAATTCTGCCAAGAAATTTTATTTACCTCCCTCACATCTGCAAAGTAAAGAAACAACTAGTCATGTAATATGGCTTTGCCGATGCACTTGGTGAGAACATATTGGAGGGGTCAGAGGAAAGTATTCAGACATATTTTAGGAATATTTGTAACATAAACTAAATGTTAGGCACGTGGACATAGTTAAAGAGTGAATTTGCCTCCTGAAGTGACTTCACCACACTAAACAAGAATTTGCTTCTATATTTTTGAAGCCAGTCGTGCAAATTCACTAAACAGTGTATCATAAATTGTTGATTAATACTTTATAGTCAGATGAATAGTAACAGTAACATATCATAGAGATATAGAGATTGTTATGAATAGGTATATTGAGGCAAAGTGATGCCACCTGTGCATGGATCTCTCTCTAGCTTAATTTCTATAAACTGGCAATATTCATATATTAATATAATTAATGTGATACAACCAGTTTGTCTCATTTTGGTCACTAGTATTGATGCATAAGCAAGTCACATAAATTCTATGTGTTTTTCATTCATTTCAGGAGCAGACAATTCGTAGCTTATGTTGGCATTTGGCTGCCATATTTTCTAGGAGTATAACTCAATTTTTTGTGGTGTGTCAAACCCATCAAAACAATACAATGTTTATTGTATTGTATTTGTTGACTACATTTACGCCTTTCCTAACATCTGAAATGTTGTGTTGTTTTTGTGGATTTGACACACCACAATAAATGGAGTTATATCGCTAAAGAATTGGTTAGTGTCTGGTATCATTTTTTCTCGCTTAATATATAAGGGTTGCATGACATGAAGAAATAGACTGGTCGGTATGCTCAATCCCATGGGTAGTCCATGTTGTGAAATTCTTTAATGAAAAGACAGGGTGCTCTGGAACAATGCCAAGACTGCTGAATACAATAGAAAAGAGGTTCCAGCACTCCCAATGGTTAAAAACAAAAATGTATTAAATTAGCAGTAAAAGCAGGATACATAAAGTAAATCCACAAACAATTAAAAGCAGATTAGGGGCCACTATCTGCTTTTAATTGTTTGTGGATTGACTTCATGTATCCTGTTTTTACTGCTAATTAAATACATTTTTGTTTTTAACCGTTGGGAGTGCCGGAACCTCTTTTCTAATATAAGGGTTGCACTTGACCCTGGTAAAGGCTGCTCTTACAGAGAAATACTGAAGATGCCTGAGCCAATTCCTTTGGCATGCCATATTTTCTAAATTATTTTGAGTGAAATTTTGCAAGAGTAGTAATGAGAATCCTGCTGTTAGCATAACAATTTGCTACTTTCATTAGCATAGTCAAATCCACATACTTCTGCCAGTACACTGTGGGGAAATTGTTACTTTAACTGAGGATAAAATACTCAAATTGCTGTTGTATTTGACTCAAATGGATACTAAGTGGTGCATAAGTATGCAGTTGCTGTAATTGTGCTGAATATATAAAGTTGGAGTAGTGGCATATCATTCATTTAAAATTCACACATCTATAGGAGATTTCTCTATGACCCAAAATCCTTATCTTGATTGTGGAATTTCTGTAGCAGCTGTAGTATTACTAAGAGTTTTTATTGCGTACCTAATCATGTTTTTTAAATTGTTATATTTGTTAAACACTTCAGTCGGGTTATGGATTTAGAATACATATTTCCTGCTAAAAGTAAAGATATATTCAGCAATGTTCATAAACCTGAAGTGTTAGCTATTTATATTATCTCAGCCATTTGCTCTGTTCTGTGGGATTTTGTGTCTATTCTGTGGGAGAGGGCTTTTTTTTTCAATCATATATTTTTAGCTTTGCATTATCTGCTTCTACTAGCTTCCCCACCTCTTATTCTTCTAAATTATACTAACATCTTTTCATACTACAGTGGTGCAAAAGCAAAGCCTGCATCTTTCAGTCTTGAATGACTAATAAACCATTAAAAACAAATCTAGATTTTTTTGGGACAGGAAGCAAGTGACAAAAATGACAATGGGAAAAATACAATTTGGCAAATAAAGAGATGTTGTTACAGGTTCTTTTCAGTTATATAAAGCATTTCATATTATATGATATAAAGGGATAATACAACCCTCTTTTGTAATGATAACATGTAATGTGAAATGTGTAATGTGATAACATGACTAGTGGCCAGTGGATACTTTTGAAATAGGGATATATCATTATGTGCATGCAATATTGTAGTTATTTCAACAATTCTGGACATTTCCCTTGCTCATAATCCTTTAACTAGAAGCTTTGTCATGACCTCTCATCAGGGACTCAAGGTCATTCTGTGGAGCTTTGGAACACTAGGTACAAATTGAATAGTCAACTCAAAACAACTAACAATTCCTTCAGTGCCAGACCAAAACAATACAAACAAAAAAAAAATAGATAATGTGATACAGAATGGAGACATCTTTTTTATACTCCAAGACATGTTTTCTGAATTGTTAAAAAAATAATATGAGTGTCAGGATTTTACTGGGACATTGAGAGAGGAGAAGGAGGAAGCAGCTGGAGGGTGGAACCATGGTGGAACTATGACTAACAGACCCTAAGGTGCAGAGTCTAAGATACCCCTAGTCTTCAACTAGAGCCTCTGCAAGGAGGTTAAGGTTTTGGCTGTGGTGTGGTACCAGGGTCGTGGCCCCTAGGATTGCTGTCCACAAGTGGTAGGTAAAACACTAATGTGAAGAAGATTTGCCAGGAAACAGGCAGAGGTCAAGGCAGGCAGAATCAAGCAAGGTCACAAAATGAAGCAGAGGGTTGAGGCAGGCGGAGAACAATCATAAGTGGTAAAAAGGCCAGGATCATACACAGGAACAGAATAACACACACCCAGGATCATGGAAGGAGTCCTATAATTGGGCACCAGGTCGTATTAAATAGGAGGCTAGGCGGGAATGTGTTCATGATGCATGACATGGTGACAGCAACAGACTCCGACACAGATTGTAGAGTCAGGGTGCAGGTGAGTATCATTTCAAACAAAAAAGAATACAATTCTGCATACAAATTTTTTAGGAAATACAACTATATGATTCATTGCCAAAGGAAGTTTAAGAGCCTCATTGATTAAAGTCTGAATAATCATGTAGAGCTGTGAATTTGAATCTATTGTCCACTTCCCCATGTTCGCTTATGTAGCAAAGTCTGCAAAGTGGTGAATACACGAACAATTCAGGCAACTACACGAACAATTCAGGCAACTACACAAGTCTTTAACGTATGGAGCTCGTCACATCATTTTACGTGCTCGTACACAAGTACTTCTGCTATTGACTAAGTGGAGGAGTGGTGTGTAGGTGTGAATGCGATTAGGTGAAGTGCTCCAAATTCACCTGTTTGACTTCTCCACTTCAGAATGGTGAATGAGGGGGGGGTTGATGGCAGGACTCCAGTGCTGCGTAAGGTGAATATTTATTCAAAAGTGACAATGGTGTCTGTGACTAAGTGACAACATGACCTAGGGACAAGGTGATATAGAAAGAACATTCACAGAATTCAGGTAGTGGATATGATGAGATTGATGTCACTCTCCTTCACTTGTTGAATTCACCTTACTTTGCATAACTTCTTATCCTACTTCTATCCAAGTAGATGGGACTAGATGGGTTTGTAGTCAGTTTTTAGAATCACATTTTACCATCCTGTAACTTTCACTTTCTGTGCAAAGTACTTTTCCAGTTTTAGCATTTTTTGTGCTAAAACAGATTTTGGCTTCCCCTGAATGTCTAAAAGTCTGTGGAGTATATTTCCTACAGGACAAAGTGCACCTTTTCCCCTTTATCCATACGTAGGCAAAACTTTTCTCCATTTTTTTCCAGACTATTTACATTTACAAAATTGGAAAGAAAAAGACAGAAAAAGCAAAAACAAAAAACAGAGTTTCCCTTTTTTTGATTTTTTTTTTTGCAATTTTTATCCTTTCTGGTACAATTGTGACTGGATTTTTTCTAGTTCACTTCCTCACAATTTGGGAAATAAAGAGTTATCCCAGGTCAGGAGTGACAAACAAATATCAGCAACACAAAGTTCAAAAATGTAGGTTAACAATGTTAGGCACAAAAGTGCTGTGATGTCGAAATATTTGGTTGAAAAATGTGAGGGCTGCAAAAGTTTCTGGAAAAAAGGGTGATATTTTAATAAGTAGGCAAAATGATTGAAGTCTACTAAATAATGCTATGTAATTATATTGACTTTTTGATGCTCCTCTTTGACTTATAAGCATTTAATTAAGGAAGTCATTAGTGTAACATCTACCAAGTATCTACTAACTGATCACTTGTACACTATATATTTCTCAGTGCTATTCCTTACTAGCTCACTTTACTCTTTTAAATTTGAGGCACATTTACTAAAGCAGAACAGGTTTTTTGACCAGTAAATATAGGAGAAATAGCTTATATTTAATGATATCTCTGTTTTCTCCTATTTACTAAACTATTCAAAACCATTTTTATTGTCAAAAAGAATTCTCCACTCTCAGACTGGGGAAAACCCATTATTACCCATGGAGTTGGTCCTATCATTTAGCCTATTGGGGGATATTTATTATTTATTATTTCACTTCGACCTTCCCCCCACAATATGATCCGCATTGCCATTTTTTGCTGCGATAATGCTATTTTTTTCTTTTTGCTGCATTTTTTTGCTGCATTTTTCAAATTCCCTCAATTTATGTAGAGCTGAATAAATATTGATATACAAAAATAAAAGTTTAACGAGTGTAATAAATATCCTCCGCTAAAAATGTTATTTTCTTTGAAAATTAATATTGATTTGATATTGATCTGTAATGAAAGGGGACCATCATAGAAATGCATTGCAAAGTGTGCCCCTGTTAACAGATTGATATTTATTGGTAACGATTTATTTATATATGGGGAAACATTTTTAACGATCCTTTGTAAATCAGGGAAATCAAAAAGTACAGGGTAAAAAAATTGACAGCAAAATGGGGTGAAATCAATCGATATGGTCAAATTGGTCTTGGTAAAGATCCCTGTTAGTGGGATAAATATCAAAGTCGAAAAGAAATTTGAGTATTTTTTAAATCTCCACTTATTGATGCATTTTCAGCAGATTGAGCGTGGCAAAAACCCGTTACTCCCTATGGAGATGGTCGTGTTAATTTTTTCTAAATCAAAACATCTTTCCCATCGAAAAAGTCGCCAATACCAATATGAATCACAAACGAAAAAGTATACCATTGAAATCAATGTAATGCATTTGTAACGCTCTGACAGTTTTCGATATCAGTCTTTTTCAGGTGCAGTCAATTTTTGACACCTCTATGTGAATGCTGCAATCAAAGATGCTGCGAATAAAAATAAATGCAGAACGTGTGTCAAAAAAAAGTGGTGAATAGCAGCGATTAGGTCGAAAAGGCCGTGATGAATATCCCTCATATATATTACAGATTTATAGATTTGCATATTTTACCGACAATTATTTACTTATATTGTTTATCCACCTTAACTTTTTTCCCTTTATGGTTTTCCAGTCTTTGTCTTTTATTCATATTTAAAAATGAGTAAATAAATGACGGCAGTTTGTACAGAACGAAGCATTTCTTATTTTACACGTGCATTTTTAAGGACTGCAGCTAATTTAATAATGCATAAGAGAATAAAACAGAAGGAACATTACTCAATATATCAGTAATTCCTAAAATAACATAATGAAGTGGGGGGGGGAAGCAAATATAGAAATATATTAACAGCTCTCAAACATAAACCCACTGACTGAATCATACACACATAATACACATGGTTCAATTGTAGAATAGCAGGGTTGGTAAATACACCACTCGATTCAAATTAGCAAAATCAAATGTGCACATATTTTAGACTCTGCGTGAATGTATTAAAAAAACTGTGGTATTTTTTCTTACCAAACCTTTAAGTATAGTAATGATCATAATGTGCTTCTAAGTAATAACCCAATGGTGATGCTTGTGTATAGAAATCGTGTATATAGTTGTAAAGATACAATTAAAGATAATAGGGGGAAAAAATTACATGAAAATCATCTAACCTATTAAACGACATATTCTATTATTAATTCAGTTATTGGCACATGATGGGAGGTACTCAGTTATGGATACTCAGATGGTAAGGTTATTACATATTAGAAATAGACATAGTCACTGACATACACACCAATTCTATATGGGTAGTTCTATGGAGAAAATGCAATGATGGTTTAATAACAATGACTGTTACTAAATAGTGAAAAAAACAAACATGTAAAGCTGTAATTGCAGTGTCATAATAAGTTCACCTGGAGGCTCAAACTACACCATTATGGTATATTGCTGAGTGCAGTGTAAAACAGGTAAGGGTTTCAAGAGAAAAAAGGGGTAGGATACAATAAAATCTTAGGAATTGTGGGAAATAAAGAAACAAAAAAATTATTTACTTACTGGGTTCTTGACCTCTTATTTCCTGATCTCTTGTTTCCTGTCAGGGCCCAGATCTCTAGTTTACTGGTGGGGCCCAGATCCTTTGTTTCCTGGCAGACTCTTAGGGGGGAATTCAC
>WMED01030928.1:0-10021 GCA_019650415.1 Pipa parva | reverse complement strand
TTGGCCACATAAATTAAGTAGGAATGCAGGAGATTACAGAGGGAAAGCTGACTTGTGCACGTGCCAAGTAGTATATAGGGCAGTAACTGGCCAGTACGTGTCACACACACATTTCCTGGTGTGGGAGTTTATCAGTGTTGCCTACTCAATCATTCCACATCACATGAAACAACTACTGGGGAGAAACGATTCTCAACAAAGGTAAAGTGCAGCATATGTAAATATGTAATTTGACTATAGTTCCCCTTTAAAGGGATGTTTAATTGATTTCACTTCATGAATCACAGATTTTAAAGGCCATACTTACAAGAGTCCACATTGTGAGTAACTTGTAAGTTCACTTCTGACTTTTGACAATTATATATAAGACATACTACACTATATCAGTTTTTTTTTCTTTCTAAGGGTTCAACGCATATTCTCCACAAAGTTTACTGGAGAAATAGTGTTTATTTTTTTATTATTTTAAAAAAGCTTTTATCAGCATGTAAAAAGTCACTTTTTGATGTATTTGTCTACACTGAACATATATAAATTATGGGAAATATACCCTTTATCCCCTTTGAGTGTAGTTGCATGAAAAGTAGCGCTGCCCCTGCTCTGATCAATGTCTTCTTGCAGTTGGCAGCCGGCAAAGGTCCTCTTCACTTCTGGTTCCTCTTAGTGTTGCCAAAATGAGCAAGCGTAGTAGCAAAGATCTGCTACTGTGCTTGTTCATTTCAGTAATAAAACCATATATCACAAGCAGTACTGATTGTGATCACAAGCAGTTAGTTAGAGTCATTCATTTTATTGCTTTATGTCTTTTTTTTATCTTTACTGATTGCAGCCATGTTGTTAAACAGATCTTACCTAGTTTTATTGTTTATTTTTTTTATATAGTTCTTTACATAAAGGATATACAGGCAGTGTGGTGCCCCAAAGTCTGACTTTAAGAACTAAATATCTTACTTTCTATATAAAATTTAGAATTGTCAGAAGCACAGACTGAATATATAGCAACTATAAATGAATTTTATGCAGTTTTATTTTTTTGATGTTACTGTTCTTTTAATGTATTAACAAGTGGATCGCTTATGCTTTTAAATGACTATAAACAAGTACTTGTGAACTTTGTTGATGAAGTAAAGCAGATCAAAGGCCACATCATCTCCAAGAAAGAGTTTCCCCAGCTAAACCTCAGACATTATGGATTGCTCCTGGTATTAAATGTGGATGCCTTAAAATATAGTATACTGTAAATGTCAGTGAAGCTGTCAGTCAATTGCAGTACTTCCTGTAGTCAGAAATGATAGGATACACAATTACACTATATACAGTCTACAATCAACTACAAGTAGCAGCATAAAAATAATTAAAAAGAAAGACATCTTTTGCCGACTTTGGAAATGTAAGTGATCCCTACTCCCTAGGCTTGCATTCTTCTTACACTCAGCTATATCTCTTAGCCTAATTGTGATTGTAGATGGTCCCAGATGTTGCAATGGATGTTAGAGAGTGGTTTGTTGTTGGTAACAGGGATGGACAGGATCACAGTCTGATAACTCTTTCCTTGGAAATAAAAAGCTAGGTATATAGCATTTGGGGAAACCAAGATTTACTGCTACTCTACACAATGGGAGAGAACCGACTGATGATAGGTGAAGCCACAGTAGAAATAAACATGTAAAGGACAATCTACCGCACATAAATAATACTTTCATCATTGTACAAATTAGCAGTCAAGATCAATGATAGTAGAAAAATGTTTACACCTTTTGTGCAGAATCCCCCAGTTATGAAAAACTCCCATGCCAAGCTATACATCAGTGCTGACTGATCTCAGTAATATTACAAACGCTGGTAACATAGTATACCCCACCCAGCTCTGTATAGTACTATTCACACTACAGTAAACAATAGAGAGCACAGGGAATGTGCTCTGGATAAAAAGATCTGGTGAGTAAATATTAATTAGTGCTCTATGGATTGTAATGATAGACAAACACACAAGATCCATTCAAGGATTCTTCACGCTGGTGCTGTGCTCAGCGGTAAAATGCAAGCAGCCTGTATACAATAGGAGGATAATACACAGGGAGGGGTTAAGGGAACAGAATTCCCATCCAAGCTGCGCTTTGAAGCCTGTCCTCCTTACTGCTGTGTGTCTTATTCCACCTCCCTCCCTCTCTCTCTGCTCTCTCTATAGCTCTGTAAGTTTTCTCTTTCTGCCCATAGCCTCGATATGTCTTTCTGCTGGATTTACCCTGCCCTGCTCACTCTCTGCATTGTGCTTAATACCCAGGCTCTCAGAACATATCCATCTAATGAAGGTAAGAAGCATGGGAAATCATCAGTAGTAATGTCATCATTCTCTTCAGGGTACCAATTTGTGTCTCCACTGAGATCCTTGTAGGTGCTTGTATCCAATGCATGAGGGCTAGGGCATTAACATTAGGACACAAAGTTTTACTCTGCCATTGAAGTCTATGTTATTTGGTGGAGTGTGTTAGAACTAAGTTTGCTAATGGAAAGTGCACTGAAAGGAATTATAAATGGAAATCATTTTAATAGTTTGAGATTTTTATGGATGTTCTTAGATTCTTTTTGGGTAAACAAACATAATATTCATATGTAGTATCTCTATGCATGTACCTACCTGCCTATACCCTTGGATGTAATTCTTCCCAGAGAGGACCAAAGTGAATAATTGAGCAAGGCAATTGTGAGCAGAGTGAGCTATAAGTGCATCCTCTGGTCACTTTACTCACCAGAGTCTGTTTATCACTTTCCCAGGTAGCAGTGTGATGTATTCGGCAAGGGAAATAGGGGGTGGGTTCCATGGGGTTTGGTGCCAGGAAGCCATGTGCGGAAGCAGGGATGGGTAAAGGTAATTGAGGACTGCTACACCCTCATTTACAAATACTGAATAAGCTGTGAAGTGCTTTTATTTTTGTTTGTGATTGAAAAGCACTGCAGGTTTCTGAGCATGGATCTGCTGACCTAAACATGAGTGCACTATTGATTTTAATTGATTCTTATTTAAAGTTAGCTTGTGCCTAGATGTCCTGGGGATAGGGGCATGTCTATTTCTGCTTCCTATAATGCTGTTCATTACTGTTCCCTGTGTGTTATTTAGCCATTTTCATTTTAGCAGTGTAAGTTTGATATTTCTGGGGAATATGTAGACTGGATATACCTGGTTTACACATATTTTACAAACACACACACCTATAACACATATATACCGGCATGAGAATATTATTATAGCACTGGATTCTCATACATATTAAATTCACAGTAAATGGTGTGTGTGTGTATATATATATGTGTGTATGTATATGGGCAGTGTGGTGGCTCAGTGTTTATCATTGCTGCCTTGCAGCGCTGAGGTCCTAGGTTCTATTCCACTCTGAACTTCATCTGCATGTTCTCCCCGCACTCTTGTGGGTTTCCTCCCACAATCCAAAAACATACAACTATCTGTGTGTGTGACAAATTAGGGAAAACTAGATTGTAAGCTCCATGGGGCAGGGACTGATGTAAATGATGAATCTCAGTAAAGCGCTGTGTAAAATAGTAGCGCTATATAAGAATGAAATTATAATTATATATATGTCTATATAAATAGATTACATTTTATATACTGATATATTAAGACTATTCTGTAACACCTATATAATATAATTGGAATTATTGAAATATCAGTCTAAACCTCCAATTAATGGTAAATGATTTAGCTTGTGTTGTATGATAAAGAAAAATCAGCGTCTGCCTTGCTATCTGCATATCTAATTTGCTAAGATTCCTGTTCTCTTCTCATGCTTTTCCATGGTCAGTATCTTTAAGCAGATCTGCCATATGCAGAGAATAAGATAGGAAATGTTGCAGTGTCCCCATGTTAATTTATTATTTATAAGTACTATTTGTGGCTGCCTAAAAACTCCGAGAGGGATTTGGAGAGAGATAGACAGATATCTCTGCGGCTGAGGGCACTTCCAGCTTTGATGTTCAGGTTGTCTGACAAGTATCTACTCCCCGAGCCCCTCAGAGCATAGATCTGCAAACTCAGTTCTTAAGCATTCCCAGTAGTTTACACAATCTTAAAGGGGCATTAATACATATATATATATATATATATATATATATATATATATATATATATATATATATATATATATATATATATATATATATATATATATATATATATACAGAGAGAGAGAGAGAGAGAGAGAGCCTTCTTAAATAGAAATGCAGTTATTTAGTTTCCACTGCTTGATTTTTCTTTGGGTTTTTGTGCTGCATGTTATAGGGGTTTAGGTAGGCTATGAAAGACGCTGTCCCACTATGCTCCTCAATTCATTATTCACTATATTACTATGGCAATACTGAGCAGGAAATTATAAGATTACTTCAAAATGTTTTCACAGCTTTGTTGAAAATGAAATTTTATTGACATATGAATAGAGAGCTACATTCAAATGTCAGTGCTCTCTTATGCTCTCACAGGATGAATGTGATGAACTTTGTATCCAGTACCTTGCTTGGGTATAAACAATAGTAAATTCTAAATCTGCAATGATCTCAGCATGGATTGCATCAATTCAGACTTTGTTCTCACTAAATTATAGGAGGTAAGGATTGCACTGAAAAGAAAAGTCAGTATCACTTAGATGTACTGCTTATATTTGAGTAGAACATTGGGCTACTGGTTGTATATTTTTATTAGTATATATATATATATATATATATATATATATATATATATATATAAAATAGTATTATTGTTATTATTTTCATAACTTATTGATGTCACATATCTATAAGGTGTTAAAATAATGGACAATTGACCATTAGTATTCCGTCCTATAAATCTGCTCTTTTGATGGTTTATTGTACAGCAGGTGAGTGACCCATAAAAGAGAATGGTCAGAATGAGGAAGTGCAGGACATTTTCCAGGGATGGTTCTTTAAAGGATTTATACACCTATGCCTGGGGGAGCACTGAGGCGGAGGAATTTTCAGGAGTATAGATGATTGCACTGTATTTTATATGCCTGAGAATACATTTCTAGTTACTTTTTGAATTTTCTTTTCAAAATGGGAAACTCCCTGTTAATCTTTTTTTTTTTTTCTCTTTTATTGAAGGCTCATATGTTATGTTTAATGCTTATTTCACTTTTTCTTGTCGTGTAGATGGGTTCAAGGTTCAACATAAAAGCAATGTTTCCTGGCTGTAAATAAATGTATGGTAATTCTAGGTTGACCCTGTGACCTTTGTAGGCATTTTCTATGAATGTCTATACACTACGGCCACTGATACAGAATGCAAAGCAGCAGATCAATAGATAGAACTATAGAATCTAGAAATTAAAATGGCAAATTTCATACGACCATTTGGCATACGTTGTGTAATAGAAATGTGTGTGTGTGTGTGTATATGTATTCCCAAAATCAAGTGCTCTAGCCAGTATGTGCTTCATGGGCAATCCGAACCATATCTGGTTACCAGCCACTGGCAATGTTATTGGCTGAGATAATCTGCCTCTACCACTTTCACTCATGCATTACAGTCATAGTACTGTGTGCCTTCTTAGTGAGAAATATGGTCTGGGCTATACGCTAATGTACTCTCTGTTTCTTATATAATTCTGGAAAAAAAACTCATTAAACTGAATAATCATGTATAAATATTTCCTTCATTCTGTGATTCTAAATCATGATAGTTAATTATGATAAAATAGATCCTATTATTTTACATTTATACAATTGTGTGGGACGATGAGTACTATTCAATGACAATGGCTCCTTTCCTGTGTGTTTCCTTCCTGCTGTGTCATAATGCTTATGCTACAGCTGGGGTGATCTAAGAATAATTTTACACGTGCTCAGTTACTTCCAAATATTCATTAAATATGTCTCAGGCCGGATACTAGTGCCTTGTGATGTAATAGGTAACGTGTTAATCTAGTTGCTATTGATCCACAATGCTTGACAACTGAGTTCAGAGCTTATAAATATATATAGTGAGGTATGTCTGAAAGTTTTTACTTTTGTTAATATCTCTTCAAAAAAAATTATATATATATATATATATATATATATATATATATATACTGTATATATATATATAGTTTATTAATAATTATACATCCACCACATCTTTTCCATAGGTTTATTTAAAGTGTAACCTATTGAAATCCCTGCCTGACACATATGCACAAATAAACACTATGACAAGAATTAACTTTATTAAAATCATTTTAAAATTATTTTTTAAGTGTTTCTTAGTCTCCATGCAACATAAAATACAGAAGACATATTCAGAGGCACTGAGGGATTCCTCTCACGCTACCTTTGCTCCAGGAAAGTATTTCCTATAGTAGATTCCCTCTGGTGCAAAGCCAAATAATATCAGTCTGTGCCTACCAGCTGCAAACTAGCAGTCATGGAAGCAAAAATGGCTAAAAAGCAGTCATACAGTATGGTTCTAAGTCACACTGCATATTGTAATCTAGGGCTTAGAATTCCATGGTAAGTTATAAAAGGTCCTTTGCCCTATTTATACAGAACTAAGGATGTGACTATTTACAAAGTTGTTTCTAGCTATAGTTTGTGTGCCAAAAACTGTTACACTGTAACTAATTTGGGGACTGAAATCATTAAGTTAGATTCCCACAATAACCAGTGGTTTACTAAAGGAATGATGTGTGCATGTCTACGTTGGATCTTATAATATATGTGGTTAGGGTGATTATCTTCTTGCATAGTTCCCTGGAGTATGTTACTGTAATGTTCACATACAAGTTAGGATGCCTTTGTTTGCAGTTCAGATGTTTTCTTCTTTAACAGAATGCATGTAATAATGCATTGCATTCAGGCTACTGCAGTAATAACCACTGCAAATACCTATACAATGCAAGGTTGAAGCACTGAATGTATATTGGATAGATGTAGACTGGATCTCACCCATGGGTATGGCTTTCTGGGGAATTTTCTCTGCCACTTAAGATGCTTCTCCCCTGACTCTCCCAGACAGTTTGACTTGGAACATCCTTACTGGCATCTTGGAATTCCAACTGCACTTGTAATACCTCAGGGAGCTTTAAGCTTCTTACAAAATAGCGTCTCTATAGAGTAGGTTCGTATCTACTTGTTTAGAAGACCCAGGAAATTCTCCTCCTTCAATTTTAGAATGCAACCTGGCACTGAAGGCAGAGATCCATGATCTCTCATACTGTATGTAGATGGGGGATTACATTACATTTAATGATGTGGGGGAATGCTATATTGCTCACATGCTATTAAGTGGAAAGTACTGAATTTAAGGAAAGCTCTTACTCCTGGTTGGCATCCAATGATTCTAAGAGACAAAAAGTTGCATTATATTGAGAATAACCTGAAATAGCCATGTCCAGTGTATTATAAGGAGGTCAATGGAGATTATGTACATGATTCTAGGTTCACAGTGATGTGTCTAGCACTAGATAAAGGCATAGTTAATGCTAATGACAGATCAAGATGCCAAGGCTATTGATACAGATCTAACATTGTACCTAACCACTGAGACTAAAGGGGGTATTTCAGCAAGGTGCGAACTCACCTTGCGATGCTTCGATTCACTTCGCAAAAATGGTTACGCACTGACTTCTCTCCTACTTGCGCACATCAGCGCACGCTTTAAAGGTATTCCAGTCTCGTGAGGCGACTCGAGTGGTTGCGAGGAGACTGGAATACCTTTAAAGCGTGCACTGATGTGCTCATGTAGGAGAGAAGGCGGCTCATAACCATTTTTGCGAAGTGAATCGAAGCAATGCAAGGTGTGTTCGCACCTTGCTGAATTACCCCCTAAATGGGCACACACACTCTGAAATAGTAATATACTGTACATAGCATGCATATGAAACCTACTCCCAAGAGTTCAGAACTGATAGAGAAACTATCTGTTTATTTTAAACTTATTCCTAAGTGCACCTGCAAGAGCAAAATTACATATAACGTAACAGGAAACCTACAGATGTAACTGGCATGGCTTTGTCATTTAACACTTTGTGATATAAATGTATATGCAGAATTTCAACACAATTTGCGGGTTATTCACTAAAGTCTGAATTGTTGCGTATAGGTGCGAATTCACCAGATAAAGACAGTTGCAATAGGCTGCTACTGTCACAGTCACATCTTTATAATAATGAGAATATTGTCACAGTCACGACTTTATTATGGGAAAATTGTCGCAATCTTAACATTGAAAAATTGTCGCAACTTCACAATGGGGAAATTGTCATGGATTTGCTAAGGGAATCTGCTGCTTGAGAATTCCACAGTTGAATTCACACCTTAGGGAATAACCCCCCATTAAGTTAGAATGACAGTTTGAAGATAACACAATAAATGTAATTCCATAGGGGAACTCCTGTTAACACATAGGCATATTTTATAAACTGTGTTCAGAGGACAAAATCATCTTTAAAAACTGAGACAGTCAACTGCTCTACATCCTACCTACATCCTACTAACCTGCACACTTAAAACTAACTCGCTTACAGTACATGTAAACAAATAGAGAGGTACATTATCCTGGGCATAATGGATAGCTGATAATGCCTTTGTAAACTGTTCCAGAACGATACTGTAACTTAGCTGACAGCGACACCTTCTTTGTATCCGCTATCTATATCTAAATAGTTATGTTCATTGATGGTGTTTCAGTTGTTGAAGTCTCTTTTCTCTGCTTGGCTGGGATCTGTAATGCAGTTTCAAGCATCATACAGGTTCACAGTATTGATCAATTGCTGTTAAATGGTGTGAAGGACAGAAAGAGGGAGGGGAAAGGGGAAAACCAGAAAAGGGTAGAGGGAGAGTTTGGGATGGTAGAAAAAGAGATCTGACAATAAGGTTATTTGTTTACTGTTTGCTAGAATAATCATTATGGGTTTGTGTAATATTGCTGAGTTTATTAAATTACTGTTTAATGACATTGATCTGTGAATGATTTTATGTACTTATGTACACAATGCAAAAATTCTGGTCACCTCCAGTGTTGTTCGAGAGTAGTCGCATAAGTTAGAACAATTGTTTTTACAGCTTTTTTAATGGCAGAAAATTCCTTAGCTCTTGTTGTTACTTGTTTACTACTTTTTCTGAAGCCTTTTGAGTGAAATGGTGCCAAGAATACATAGGAACCCTTCTGTAAGCCCCTTCGTTCTCCATTTCTTTTTGGCAAAGTCTAATGCACATATCCATGCCAGTGTGCCTGGGTGAAATGTCATAACATGATGAATACTCCAATATATTTACTAAAGTTGAAAAGTTTTGACTAGTAAAAACAGGACAAAAAAAGCCTATTTTCAACAATATCGCAGTTTTCTACTATTTACTAAACTGTTCTTAGTTTTATCCCCCCAAAAGAATTCACCTGCCTCAGGGGGGTTATTCACTAAAGTCCGAATTGTTGCGTATAGGTGCGAATTCGCCAGATAAAGACAGTAACAATAGGCTGCTACTGTCGCAGTCATGTCTTTATAATGAGAATATTGTCGCAGTCGCAAATTTCTTTTGGGAAAATATTGTCATAATATTAACATTAAAAAATTGTCATGACTTTACAATGGGGAAATTGTAGCGGATTTGCTATGGGAATCCGCTGTTTGCAAATTCGACAGTCGAATTCACACCTTAGTGAATAGTCCCCCCAGACTGGAGTAAACCTGTTGTTCCCTACGGAATTGGTCCCTGTCACTAAGCCACGGTCCAAAATGTTTTCTCTTGGAAAAAGGATATAGATTTGTAATGGAAGAGACCTTCATTAAAAAAACATTGCAAAATACTGTCAACTAATCAATAATGATTTATTTCCATGGGGAAACATTTTTAATTATTCTTGATAAATCAGAGAAATCGAAAAGTACAGGGAAATGAAAACTGACAGTGAGAAAAGAGTGAAACTAATTGATTTGGTCTAATTGATCTTAGTAAATATGCCCCACGTGAGTAATTCAGGATAGTGCGTAGTGAGGTGCGGAGTCCTCGCCTCACT
>WMED01030927.1:0-10021 GCA_019650415.1 Pipa parva | reverse complement strand
GACATAGAAAGGGATGTAATATTCACTTATATACAGTTAGTTGCACATTGTGAGGATAAAGTCACACTACTTCACTGCTGGAATTCATTTCACTCCACATAACTATAGCTCTCCCAGTCATTACTCAACTTAGTGACTGGTTGGTAGGTTAGTTAACCCTAGTTATCTGAAGACCATGATGCAGTTTCCCACAGTTGTGTTGAAAGTTAGTTGAAACTGAGTTATCTGAGTCTATTTGCCAAATTCTTTTTTTTCTTATTTCATTACATTCTATTGACTAGGCGGGTCACTCAGCAAGTTTTTTATATTTTGACCTGACAGTGGACACACACTTGGATTATCATACCCTTGTGATACAGAACAGATTGTTGTTCTCTTTCAATGAGAGACAGTAATCTTTCAATAGTTTCAAGATATTCTGTGTCAAACAAACATTGGACCACCCATTGTAACCAATGAAAACAGACCTCAAAGGTTTGGGGGAGTGGACCAGTTAAAAACCCTGTGAGGTCATCTGATTGGTCAGAGGAAACCTGGAACTTAACCCCTTTCAATGCCAGAATCCTAACACCCTATTACAGTAGATTTAAGGTACAATCAAGCAGAGTTTTAAGGTTTTACCCAGACTGGTTTATGTTATGATAAAAACAGAGATGCCTCTAATGTTGTCTATGGTACATTTATACCCGTCCCTAGATAAACTGCTCTTCATAAGAACTGCAAGACCAACTATCATTTAGCCTGTCCTAAAAATGAATATTCTTTGCTTACTGCATTTTGCAGAACAGGGGTAGACATTAAAGGAACAATCCAGCCAAAAAAATACATTTGTTTATTTATGCTAATTAACACCTTTTATTAAATTTGATTTATTATCACATTTTTTTTAATGTTAAAATTCTTACCTGTAAAGAAGTGCTATACAGCACTTCCGTCTTGCATACCTCATCTTCAGACACCGCCAGCGACTCTACGACGTCCTAATCAGGAGATCCCTATTAGGAGTGCATTCCTTGCTAGCTGCGCTTTTAGCGAAGCCCCACATCACCATTCCCAAGAAGTCACATGGAGAACGTGTCATCCATGGTGGATGCATTGATGATGTACACGCTCTCCATGTGACTTCTAGGAAATGGTGATGCGGAGCTTCATTAAAAGCGCAGCTAGCAAGGAATGCGCTCCTGATAGGGATCTTCTGATTAGGACGCCGTAGAGTCGCCGGCGGTGTCTGAAGATGGGCCATGCAACACGGAAGTGCTGTATAGCACTTCTTTACAGGTACTGTAAGACTTTTAACTTTTTTTTTTTAATTGATAATAAATCATATTATTGAAATGATTTTATTTTTGGCCGGACTATTCTTTTAAGAGTTTTATTTATCAAAGTGAGAATTTTGAGAATTTGCATCACTTCGGATCTCTACAGTCTGAAAGTGCCGAATTCTTTATTCCTTATTCACTATGAGGTGGTTTCCAATAGCGAAGAAGTGAACAGATTCAGATGCAGTTTCTAGCGTAGAGCGGTGAAGTCAGCCAAACATTAGGAGCCCTTCCATCAACCACCTAATTTTCCAATTTGAGCTGGTGAAGTAAAAATGGGCGGCAGCGAAGAGCTCTGTAAGTCCACAACCATCATACGCGTCTGAATTGGTTGCGAATTCGCCAAATCATGAAGTTTTCTCAATACCCAGATATGGGGGAATGGAGAATGAAAACAAGTTTGGATTTTCATAAAGGCATCCATAATTTCGATATAACAAGGAGGATACTTTATGAAAGCATATTGCCTGCATGCATGCCACAGTTATTGAAGCAATAATCGCCTGAAAACTAAAGAAAATGATAAGGGATAACATTTGCAAACCACCTTTCCTTCTATTATAAAAAGTAAGAATTGTATGAGATTCGCCAATTTGAATGTGCTTAAAGATTAAGTAAAGTTATGAACAAAGCTATACATATATTTTACATTTATAAAGCATAAACCTAAACTTAGACATTAAAATATAAACATTATTTTGGGATCAGGAGTTTTTGCCTCTTAATCAAACAGCCCTACTCCCCCTCCCATTCTGTGTACAGACTCTTCCTGAGCAGTGCCAATAAGCCCCGCCCTGAGTGACATCACAAACCATACAGAGAGACAGAATTCCTCCTCCCCATCTCCTATCTGAAATGCATGTTTATAGCCCTGAGCATGCGCAGGTATGACCTGTACCGCAGATAAGAGCTGTCCCAACCGGTCAGACAGGTCGGCTGTGGAGAGAAAGTCAGTTAGAGGAGGAGGCATGTCTTTAACTCTATACCGCCCATAGCAAGAAGCCCTTCACCGAGACAATGCAGTTGAAGCTCTGCTGAGTTAAGAGGTGAGTCAGGAATTTTTAATCGATTTATTGCTTGACAGTAGGTAAATAGAGCTTTATTTATATACAGGGTTTACTTACACTTTAAAGATTTTGTTGAAAAATTGGATTCTGAAAAGATGCAGTAGTTGTGTATTGTAAATCCACACAAATTGTTTCTGATGCAAAAATAAATCAGTAAATAAGGTGATAAAATAATATTTTATTTCATGAATGACAATCATGCCACATTCTAACTTTTCTTTCTACAAAATTATAGTCAAATAAAATGTTACAATTTTTATCTTTTTTTTATTTTTCAACACCAATTTTATTTGAGACCTGGCAACCCTGAATTATATTTCAAAATGTTAAAATCCTTAATCTTTTTTTTTTTCTTTCCATGTTCTGTAAAAATCCATTATTTTTTTAAAAAAAATGTTTTACATAGATTTCTTTTAAGGCTAAGAACAAGGACTAACACTTCAAAGATCCAAGATAAAAGAAAAAGATATAGAATACGAACATTGAAACATTGTTGCTAGGATTAGAATTTACAATACTAAATGTAAAAACCGTAGAAACCTTCATTAACATTCAAGCTGTTGAAAAAAAAAAAAATGAAATAAAGTAAATTTGTTTACATTTAATTTAAACCAAACATTTTGATTAGCAATTGATTTTCTAGTTGATATGATGATCACAATACTAGGGGGGTATTGATTATTAGACTTACATTCTATATTTACAACTTTGTACATACAACATTAATACTGGCTCTATGTTTGCTCTCATCAGTGTCCATACTAAAGCCAGTATATGAACAAATCATATACTGTATATATATATATATATATCTACTGAACGGGCAATTTGTTCACATTTTGTAAGCAAGATCCACATCATCAGTGCTCTATATTTTGATAAAATACTAGGGAAGTCTACACAACAATCATTATTTGTTACAATAATAATCAAAAAGAATCTTTTTTCCAAAATTGGGGCTGCCCATCTGTAGTTCCATTAAACAGTTGTTTCCATTTAAAAGACTGGATTCTTGGGGCCCCAAATCTGCTGATGAGCACTGTTGACACATTATTTATGACATCATCAGTTTAATAGGGTCTGGTCTTCAACATGTGGGTATAACAGTTTCACATCCATCTACATCAAGGGTGGGCAATTTTTTCCATGGGGCCACATGAGTAATAGGAAAGGCTTTAGAGGGCCAGACTTCCCCCACAAGTTGAAAGCTTTCAACTTCCTGTGAGAGGAACACTGTAGCGCTGAGCCGGAACAGGGAGGAGAGGGGCGAGAATGGCTGCTCACCAGACGTAGACAGAAAGGCCGGGTCAAAGAATCTGGCCCGCGGTCCATAGTTTGCCCACCCCTGATCTACATGAAAGGAGTTAAGAAATGTATTATAAAATATTAGTATGATATCAAGTCTACATATGCTAAAATCTTTCATCTGATTGCTTACTTGGCTCCTTCTTTTACAGATTTAATCCCTCCTCCAAGACTGGCTTCGTTTAATCTATGTCATTTTAATCTGATGGAAAATAGGAGTTCAAATAGAGTACTGAATACTATGTAGTATTTGTTTGCTTTCAATGAGAGATGAGAATTGGCAGGTGTGTTGGGAAGATCTTTGTAATATGGAATGTTAGTTTAATATACACCTTTCCCAGAGATAAATGACACTGTTATAAATACCTGTAGAAAGATTCATTTCATGAAATAATTAATGGACTCTTTTAACGAGGTCAAAAATTCCAACTATAAACTCCTATCACGGCAGTCCTATTAGAAATTTATGATTTTAACAAACAATTGACTATTCTTTGCAATGACATTTTCCTGTAATTTACAGTCTTATAAATGGTGTTTTCTGACCCACTATTTATAACATTTTACAAAATACTCCATTGCATGGGAGAGAAAGTAATCTTCACCCCACGGCTGTAACAAAGTGTATCATCAATGTGATTTCGTTAACTTGCATTGCTCAGGGTGAAAATAAGCAATAGGTAATATATCAGCAACATCCACCCGACTCACCAGAACTCACTTATCCTATAGCAATAGACAAAAAACTGCAGCTGATTGAAAACCAGTAATGTACGATAAAGGCAGAGAATCATTGTTGATAACAAAACAAATATTTTAATGGTGGTAGTGTGTCATAGGGTGTCTATTGCCCTCATTATACTGGCCCATTGCTTGAATCCAGTCCACAGATTACATGTGTCTACAGCTACAGCCTAATGAAAAGGCAGCTGGGTAACCAGTAAATGGGCCAAAGTGGAATGATGTAAACTGAAGCGGGTCCTTGTGAGAGTAAGATGGATCCTTGCACTTATCTTTTCTGTCTGTAGGAGTGTGATTGTGCTGCAAAGAGTAATCCCCAGGAGGTAACCAAGGAAACAGAAATGCTACCCCAAGGGCATAACCAGATGGAACTGCATACTGACAACTGCTAACACTCACTGTGATATTCATTCATTTCATTGAAGAGTCAAAAGCTGCATTGCTGGATTTGGGTTGTTTTCAAGTTTCTGTGTTTCCCAAGAGTCGACTGCCTTGTTTTGTTGGATTGTGTAAATAAACCATTGTTACCTAAAAGGAGCATCATTTTTCAACAGTTTCTTCTCTAAGGGGTGTGTGGACACTGGGCTAATCCCCACAGTATCAAAATAAATAAAATATATAACTTGCCTGAATCAACATATGATATGTTTTTTTTTTTTAAGATCTAGAAGCAAATAGGTTAAGTAACCTCATGGACAACACGAAGAATACATTACCTGTACAGTATCCCAATAGAGGTAATCTGAAAGCATCTGGTTGAAATTCTAAGCTATGAACTGTAGGTTAACATGTTGATTTTCAAGATGGGGGAAGATAACTTCATGGATGATTTTTTTTTAATCAGAATGGTTCCTCTGAGGAGCAAAAGGTTCCTGCAAGGTTTTCTTGGATAATACAATTATTTTTTTATTTCAATGCTAGCCCTTGTCAGTGCTGTCAGTTTGTCCTCTGATGTTGTTGGATGAAAATGTCAACCCAATGCATTGCTTTTGTTGGAAACGGGTAATTGTATGAATTATTACAAAGCACACTCATAATGGGGGTAATTCAGCATGCAGCGAAGTGAGCTCCGAAGCCTTCGGCTCACTTCGCAAATGGTATTATGCGCATGCAGATGTCCTGCGCGCAGACATCAGTATGCGCATTAAAGGGATTCCTGTCTCGGCGAGACCAAAAGAGTTGCCTTGTTTAGACGGGAATCCCTTTAATGCGCATGCTGATGTCCGCACGCAGGACATCAGGATGCGCATAATACCATTTGCGAAGTGAGCTGAAGGCTTCGGAGCTCACTTCGCTGCATGCTGAATTCCCCCCATAAATTTTAATGGATATGAAAAAAGATCTCATGAACTGTGTGTCTATTTGTGTATATGGATATACAGAAAGTATGGAAGGTGCAACCCCAGCCTCAAACCTTTTTTAGAAAAAATGTCATTTCTGTTTATTTTTGTCGCTTACCCAAAATGTTTTGCAGTGTTTTCTCTCTTTTTTTCCCCACTCTTTAATAAATGGAATTTTGCTAAGAATCTTGAGACTGGGGATCACACATTCCTTATGCAGCGAATGAGCGAGGACCATCTTTGCATTGTCACACATTCCTTCCTATAATTGCTATATGTAATGTAACTAGAGTGCAGGGGACAATTGATTTGGTGCTTCCCATAGAACTTTTCTCTTTTACAGTTATGCGTATATAAACTGAGTATTATAAAAATAGCCAATGAAAAATATGCTAAATGTCAGTTTTTAAATTAAACAATCAAATATCTGTTTATAAGTAGAAAAACATGTCATGTTCGATATTTTGTTTTTCAATGTGACCATTACTATGCATTGATTTCAGGAAAGGGAAGAGCCTTCTCCAATCAGCACGCTCGTACTAACAGTGTGAGCGTGAGAAGACATTTATACAATGAAAGTTGTCTGCAAAAATAATGCTCACCACACAGAAAGTGTATGTGTACAGTACACATACGATACTAGGTGAGGAGAAATCTGGGTAAATGAGGCAGATAAAATAAATAAGTAAAAAGATGTATAAAGATGCTCGTAAACTTGATCAAGGGGTTAAGTAATGCAAATTATAAAGGGGGTAGGGGGGGGGTTCATCTTACTTTTGAACCAAATTCCGCGAAGGAGGAAAAAATAAAGTTATGGATATTCATATATGTAAATAAAGAAGAAAGTTTGAAATAAAAGACAAATGGAAAATCGGATTTGTCACTTAAAAAAAAACAGTTTGGAGGGAAGATATGGGAAATACTGCTACTGTTCTGCTCGCAATGTATTCAGCTCACCAACACTACAAAACTTTAAACTCACAAGCATTCAGCTTCCATGGCAACTGAGAGCTTTACAGGTCATGAAAAAGTTGATATGGCAGACCTTTTATCATAGCGTCCATCCTGGTGACTATTCAGGATGTCCGAAATGATGGAGATACAATGAAACCTCCCATTTTGACTTGGAAAATTTCCCAAAATCCTCCCAGGGCAATGGGGCATTTGACTTGCTTGATTCATAATTCCAGATAGTAACAGGTCAACTTTAAATGGAACAAATGAGCCCATATTAAGGAACCTTGGTGTGAGGACACTTAGGGATGTACAACATAACATTTTTTAAAAAACCTTAGGATAGAAAATTAGAATAGGCAGCTTATTAGTATCCTTGTATCTATTACTCAGTTATGTCAGAGAATGAGAAATACTAAATAAGGTGATTGTTTTACCAACAATTGTTTTTCCTTCCTAGAGATGCCGCATTATTTAAAACTGAATTTATCTACCACGACTTTTGACTTTTTTCTGCTTTCCAAGTACCTATTGACCTTCTTGACCGCCATGGTAACGTTGTCACCCTAGCGACTAATATTTTCAGGTACATAATGAGATAGGACCAATCCAGTCGACTGTTAAAATCAAAGTAAAAACTTCCAAATTTCAAACTTTTTGTTTTTTTTTTGTTTTTTTTTTTTGTTTTTTTTATTGATGTGGCCTCAAAGACAGTTTCCATTCTATTTTTTCTAGACTCCAAAAATGTTCAACACGACATACAACTGACTTGACAATTGATATGTAAAATGTTGAATTCAGCCCCCCCCCAAAAAAAAAAAACAAGAATATATGATTCACTTCAGGGTTTCACAAAAAAAAAAAAAAAACTGTTTTGTTAAAAGAAAATTTGAAATTGTACAGACTCTATTACAAGATGCCGACTTGCTTCATCTGAATTTTTTTTTTTCCAAATAGTCTGCAAAAAAATAAAAACAAAGGCTTGGGTCTGAATGAAATGAATCTGACGCATGTATAAACCATACAAAAGTAGTAAAGAATTACACCATGGTACACATTTTAGTAGGATTAATATGCTGCATTTGTTAACATTTCCCCAAATCTATGGCATTTTATTTTAAAAGAGGTGATATACAGAGCAAGCAAGCTGTAAATTAGTATTCAGAAAATAATTGTGCTATAATATTCCCTCCCCCCCCCATATAGCAGTTTCATCTGACACAAATGCAAACCTTTTTAGGGCTAGAGATCTCTTTACTCTGTGTTTTCACATACTTTGAGAACCGCTCTAGACCCCCAGTGGATTGTACAACAAGGATGGTTTTCAATGCTACTGTTTGTTTTCTCGAATGTCAACGGGTCGTCTTATCCTTGAAATAGTCTTTAAGAAGTTCCTCAGAATGTCCTTCTTCCATTCAATTCATCTCATTTTTTTTTTGTATTATTTTGTTCTGATCTTAGAGTGATTTCTTAGTGGTAAGAAAAAAAAAAAAAAGCCACGTATTCAGACAGCATTTATCACAGAGTTCAACATGATTCATGTTTTTTTTGTTTCACCTAAGAAGTGCAGTCAAATAAGCTGTCGAGGAGCACTGGTCTGTTGGATACATGCTAAAAATAACATTTCCTAATTTTCCCAAGGAAAACGATTCAGTTGCATATCGTTATGTCAGAAATCGGTTTGTGCTTAGCACGAACGGAAAAAGAAAAAAAAAATTAATCCTCCTCTTCGTCATCGTCAATGTTTACAATGGTTATTTTGTCTTGAATTCTGAAGCATTCTTCAAAGAAACTAACGATTGATTTGTGCAAGTGTGCCTTCATTTCTAAACTGCTCATGTAGTGGTTTTCGTCGGGATATATCTGTAAAAAAAACAGAAAAAAAAAATGTCTAAATATTGAAGGCATTTAAGGGCAGCAGGCAAGTCCCCAAGGTGTTTAAAAACTTATATGATTGAATACATTTGAAACCTGTTCTTCAAGATTTTAAAGGGTATGAAAAATTTGAATAAAACTTTATTTACATTTGACATGTATACATATAAAAAGCAAACTTAAACATTAAAATGTAACAAATGATCAGCCCTGCTCCCATAGCCCATCTGTGTACAGGCTCTTCCTGTATATTACTGATAAGCCCCACCTACCAACTGACATCACTCACTATTTATAGAGCATGTTCTTGTCCCTTTCCCTTCTCCATATGTAAAAAGCCTGTTCCTATCCCTGAGCATGTGCAGATCAAAGTTTTTCGACTGCCTCTGTGGTTGGCTGTGGAGAGAAGAATTCAGGGAAAGGAGGGGGCGTGGCTACACACAGCAGGGAACTCGTTGAGAGGAAGAAAGCAGTTACAGTGGGATATTGAGCCCTGCTGAATTAAAAGGTGAGTCAGGAGTTTCTCAATCACTATACTACTTGACAATAGGTAAATAGAGATTTCTTTATAGACAGGGTTTACAGTACTGTCTTATTATTTTAATAATGACCAGCATCAATTTTAAATACTTACAGGAGAATTCATCAAGAGGGGTCTAGTTAAGTATAGCAACCAATCAGCTGTTAACATTCACTAGTATAGGGGAACTAGAATTCTGAAAGAAGAAGAATCAATTTGCCTCCCCCAGGATCTGATGAAACAATATTATTAGGGCGAGATTTATTAAACTCGGAAAAGCCTGATTTTGCTTTTATTCGCTCAATATTTTCGATTGATATTTCCCAACCCAAAACTTTTCGATCAAATTTTTTGATCTCGATTTTTCGATAGAAAGGGTCGCCATACTACTAATATAAAGTACGGCTACCCTTTCCATTGAAAAATGTAATCAAAAAGTTTCAGTCGGTAAATAGAAATCAATAATATCGAACGATTCTTACTGCACAAACAACCGAGATGTTCTCGGGAAAAACTCGGAAAAGCGAAATTAATAAATGGGACATTTGTTTATATATTAATTCATTTGATGGAATGGGTGAAAAATGTGGTAAAATGAACAAAACAATAACTGAAAAGACTTAACTATGCAATGGGGCAGTTACTTTTGAGTTCTGGCTTTTAAAAATTGTGAATGTGTTAATACCGTGAATTTTAATAAATATATAGAAGGGAAACAAGCCAATTAAACATCATATAAAACAAAATTCTAAATTAGTATTACATCATAGTTCTATTGGCCCTATAATAGGGTATATTATTATGTTTACTCTGGAACAACACAGAGATAGTTGATTAGAGAGTTAGGGGGGAATTCACCATTCAGCGAAGTGAGCTCCGAATCCTTCGGCTCACTTCGCA
>WMED01030926.1:0-10021 GCA_019650415.1 Pipa parva | reverse complement strand
AGTTACAATCTATTGAGTAATATATATACTGTATATACAATACATACACTGTCAGTAAAGTTACAGTCTACTGAGATATATATATATATATATATACTGTATATACAATATACATACACAGTCAGTAAAGTTACAGTCTACTGAGTAATATATATATACTGTATATACAATATACATACACAGTCAGTAAAGTTACAATCTACTGAGTAATATATATATATACTGTATATACAATACATACATAGTAAAGTTACAATCTACTGAGTAATATATATATATATATATATACTGTATATACAATATACATACACAGTCAGTAAAGTTACAATCTACTGAGTAATATATATATACTGTATATACAATATACATACACAGTCAGTAAAGTTACAGTCTACTGAGTAATATATATATATTGTATATACAATATACATACACAGTCAGTAAAGTTGTGTAACTACCCCTGGCACAATAAGGAAGGAAACAAGCAGCCAGGAGCTGGCCCTTACCATCTGGGAGAAGAGGGTGAGATCGGTGGTGTAGGGCAGGAAAGCGCTGTAGTTGGGGGCGCTGTAAGGAGTGGCATACATGCCCAGTACTGAGGTCACAGCCGCCGTGGAACTGCTGCCTAGTTCAGCTCCTGCCGGCCTTCCTGATCCGGCTGCTGCTGCTGCGGCGGCGGCTGCTGCTGCTGCGGCCAAAACCCCGGGCCGATCGCCTCCGTAGACTGCCGCCTGGCCAGCGCTGAGATACTGGGGGTAGCCCAGCTGCGGGAAGGACATGTCTCTGGGCTTCGGTATGTCTCTGTCTCCGGCAGGGGAAACGCTGCCAATCCGGCCAACAACAACAACAAATACAAAAGTCTGGGCTGAATATGTTTATAAAAGGAGAAACAGTAATGATGATAATGAAAGACGTGCTGCGGGCGGGCGGGGGGGGAGGCAATAGTCAGGCGGATCGGGCGAGTGGCCCAGGCAGGAGTGGGACAGTGAGCAGCAGCCTCTGTCCCTTCTCTCTGTACTGTACACAGGGAGCCTGGGTGGGAAGGAGAGAGTTGTATGGAGACGATAGGGTGTCTCTTTTTCCCCCCTCAATTCTCTGCTCTTCTGTGCTCCTAAATCCCTCTGATGTGATCTGATCAACAATTCAGCTCCAACTGATGTGTCTGCCCTTAGGTCCTGGGCTGATCTTTCAGATACAATTTGAAGTTGATGCTTTGATTGGCATCCACTTGAGCTGCAGGCCCCTCCTCCTCTGGAGCATGTGGCCTGAGCATTGGCTGGGCCACTTTACTCTGTAAGAGAAACTGGATGCTTGTGTGTGTGCAAGTGAATGTGAGCAAGGCTGCTCTCTCCCCCTTCCCTGTGTGTGCCTGCCTTCGCCTGGACCGTGGATTTCATGTTTAGCAATGGGCTCCTTTCAGAGAAGCCCCCACTGCTGTATGACAACCTGTCTACACGATTTTACAGCTGTCCAACATTGGGGTTTGCTGTTTTCAGCCCATAGTGTGTCCCCTTTTAACAGAAACAACTGTGCTGCTGTGTTACCTTTACTATGCAGCCTTTATTGAAAAGCTCCAGCAATGGGAAAAGGTCTAGATTACACCACTTAGATATGTATAACCACCAATGGCTAGTGACCAGGTAGACTGACAAACACACACACAAGTTTAGCAAAGGAACTGAACTCTTTATAACGTTTGCAGATTGTGTGCCCAAAAGTCAGGGACAAAGATTGTATTTTTTGGGGGGTGTATGAGGGTGTGTATATATATATATATATATATATATATATATTTATATATATATATATATATATATATATATATATATATAAATTAATGCAGGGACTTTTTTTTAAATGTATCATTTTATTTATATATAATATATATATATTTAAATATAACATTTACAGTATGACATCAGCCTGATTTTTTGTGTTAGCTGTTTATATAAAATAAACTTTTACAGGGAAGAATAGAACATCCATCACAGTAAAATAGTGATCACTAAACCGACAAGCCATCTCTGTGTGTGCATACACAAACTACACAATACAGTCATTTATGTATGGAGAGCATGGCAAGTGTTTTATACACTCATGTCCTAATAAAAAGAGTGGAAATGGAGAGTCACATTCTTATAAACTGTCACAATCACCAGTGTTGCTTTTCCATCAATTTACATAACTATGGATATCATTTCATCAGTCTGATCCTCATGTAAGGATATGAGCAGGTAAGACTTTAACACACAGAGAAACGAGGTACTCATAATCTATCCATCCATCTATCTGTCATCTATATATCCATCTGTGGATATAGAGAGATATATCCCTATATCCATATTATAGCTCTCTTCTGTTTATTTTTGTGTGTGAACTCTGTAAATAATTACCATTTTTCTGTCATCCACACATAATAGTTTTAGAGAGAGAGAGAAGTGTACAAAGACAAAATAACATTCAAAATAAAAATTATCTTTCTTATGTTATACATACATTAAATATTATATTAATAACGCCTTAGACATACGTTCCTGTGTGATATAGATCTCTGTCTATCTAAAGATATATATATATATATATTATTTTAAGGGAAAATGTAAATATGAAATAAATCGTGTGATTCTGCATTTCAATATTTTCTTTCTCTAGAAAATTAAAGGCACCATTTACCCAATGCATCCTCACCCCCATGTGTAAATAATGCTTTCTGTTATTACTTCTAACACTACATATGAAGTCTTAATAGACTGGCTTCCTTTCTGTTTGTACAGTTGGTTTCTATGTACTGCATCACCTAGCCTTTTTCTCTCTCTCCTCTCTAATCTACTGCTAGGAAAAAAAAAAAACTACACTGTTATTTGGACATATGTCTTCATTATTACAGATGCTCTGGAATATACTTACACTCGACGCTTGTTAGTAAGGAATAAGTGATTCAATTAAAATAAGAAATAACATTGAGCTAATAAAAACCATTGAGAAAATTCTCTTCTGAATGGAGGAAGAAAAGCTGATTTAACTGACACTCATTTTAAAAGGCGTCCATCTAGAAATCTAAATGCACCTATAGTGCATTAAATGCCTTGTTTCTACATGCCATTATTTTTCTGTAATATTTCTATATACAGGATCTTTTCTTTCCTGTGGCATCTAAATACTGCTAAGCACTTAAAACTACTGAGATTAGCACTGTGAACTCTCCCAGAAAATGACAAGGGTGTTTTGCAAACTGAAGTCTGGCATTACAGGGTTACAGGTAAATAAAGGTGGGATCAAGCAATTGACACTCTGGAAATCTTCTTAAGGTTTTTAGATATTGGTGGAATGTTCATCCAAAGAGATGAAGGAATGGGGAAGTTGAGTCCTTCTCTGTATTCACGCCTATAGCCTGGCACATTCCTCTAGCGCAAACGGAAACTGCGTTTAGCGCATGGGGGGAATTCGAGAACCTACTTCAATCACATCCCTGGTGGTTTTTTTTTTTATCTATACAGTATATATAATAAAAGTGATAGGAAACAAAGAACTTCATCTTCTCATTTCTAATAGTGTTTTCACATAGTATCAAGATTCCAAAACACAAACCCTGGGTTTCTACATTAAAACGTGCCCCAGTAATAATTTGCGCTCTATTTCTGTTCACCATTTCTGACGCATTCCTGATGAATGCAACATGATCATTATATGACAGATATAAAAAAAATAAAACCTCCTTGTAGATCCCAAACACTTGTTTGTTCTTGCTTGCACAATAAGCCTGCCCAGTAGTCATTTCTTTAAAATAAACTTTTTTTTTTCCTCCCATGATCCATCCATTTTTTTTGTGCAAGTAAGCTAGTATCAATAATGCAATTCTAAGCTACTTAGCTTGAAATCAGTTTAGTAAAAAATAAAAGGTATGGTCATCTCCAAAGCTAAGCTAAAAGCTATATTTCTGCAATACTATCCCAATGGAAATGGTGTGGTGCTTGGAGAGATTTAACGCAGTGAGTACCAGAAATCAACCCTGTCTCAAATACACATTCAAAAAAGAGAATTATTATAAACAGCTCAAGCTGACAAAATATTAAATGGTGACAATATATCAGTCATTGTGACTTGTGCTTAGATCATAGGAAATGGCATTTATCCTCTGTTTTCAATTGTTTTGTTTTTTTATTATTATTATTTTTGTTTCATTATGTACCTGAATTATTTGTATCCCCTGTCATTGTCTGGAATATCTAGCTGCTAATTCATTAGCTAAACAGTCTACAAGAACAAGCTCCCCTGCCACTTTATGACTGGCATAGAAACAAGCTAACATTACAATGAAACACAGACACTTCTTTTTTTTCTTTTGAATACTGGAGGGATCTGATGGGAAAAAATAAAATACTGTAGTGAAGTTGCCCACAGAGCTCCTATAATGTGAATAATGTGATTATGCCCAGTGTAATTGTTTGAAATAAATTGCACACTGTTTAAAATACACTGACCTTAATGGCTATGCTTTTTATTTTATTTTTAATTTAAAGATCGGTAAAGCAGATAAAGTTCACTTAAAACAAAGGCTTCTCGCAGTGAATTTGCATAAGATAGTGATCAGTTACTAAGGGCCATGCATACCTTGCCAAAAAGATTTTCTGTCTTTCTTACTTAAACTCTTGTGTTTTTTTTTTTTTAATATTAATAACAAATCAGTTGAGATAGTGGTCGGGAAGAGAATGCAAATCCAGACATAGGGGTCGCTGCTTGGCTGAATATTAACTAAAGGCTGATGCTGGAGGAGCAGGCTGTAAGGAGAGGGATAAATGCTGCTAATAACAGTGACTCTCTTTTTTTCTTTTTCTTTTTAAATGAAGTCAGTGATTGTGATCTGATCCAGATGTCCTGAGAGTGGCTGGGGCAGCGGTGGGAATCTGCACTGATATCTCCCAGCACTGGTGGGAATCAGTCAGGGGGACTGGCAGTGGGGGGAACCTGCTGGAGATGCCAGCGATAAACCGCTAATATATTTCAAAGTGGGGATGACAGAGTTGTTGAAAGAAGACACCTAACAGGGCAGGGGATAAGATGCTTAGCAGAGCACAATTTGAGAATGGTATATTGACTTAGTGTGCTGCTCATCTCACTCGCTTTACCCACTGTCAATTACAATTGCACAAATCTATCTATCTATCTATCTATCTATCTATCTATCTATCTATCTATCTATCTATCTATCTATCTATCTCTATCTGTATCTATCTATCTATCTGTATCTATCTATCTATCTATCTATCTATCTATCTATCTATCTATCTATCTATCTATATCTATCTATCTATCTATCTATCTATCTATCTATCTATCTATCTATCTATCTATCTATCTGTCTGTCTGTCTGTCTGTCTGTCTGTCTGTCTGTCTGTCTATCTGTATCTATCTATCTATCTATCTATCTATCATCTATCTATATCTGTATCTATCTATCTATCTATCTGTCTGTCTATCTATCTATATATCTATCTAGACAATACTCAGTTTTTTACATGTGTACTAACACAACCACTCTATCCTACCATATATATATATTCTCTTTAACCATTTATTGACTACATGTACCTAAGCACTCCTGAGTGCCTGTTATGCTCCATGTATTCAGCCCATCACACTCAGTAATAATCTCTCCCAGAGAATTGCAGTACATAATTTTACTCTAACGTTAGGACTGATGATTTATTTAACATGGGCCATTATTTTTTTTTTTTTGCAGAATTAATACATTTAATATAATTTAAACAAAAAATGTTGGAATAGCGCAAACATTTTTTGTACACCTAAAATTATTGTTACTTATTTTTTAAGGTTTACCAAAATTGGTAATAGGTTTTCTCATGATTCATTAACCATTTGTATATGGGATGAAACGTTTAGAAAGCCAATCATCCCATTCATTCTGTTAAAAGAAGTGCCTTAATCTGCCCTTGTATTTCTCTACATACATAAGCAACGCTACACATTGGAGCACTGGATCAGTTAACAGTGACGCATCACCTTTAACTAACTTGTTTTAATGAACTGGAATCTTCAAGGCAATGTTAGAGACATAAAGGAATACATTGTACATTTTAATTATAGTACACCAAAAAATACATTCAGAAAATATAAATTCTGCAGAGAATGTGTGACATGGGACTGGGGATGCACAAACGATGTGTCTAAAAACTGAAAGAAAGAGGGTAAAAAAGAGAGATCAAGTCTGCTTCTGGTGAGCAGCTTGTAATAGGTCTGTTACTGGTCACCCACTTGACAGCAAGTAGCCTTTTCAGATTCAAGCCCTATTCACTCTTTCAGAGCACTGATTTATGAGCCTTGTTAAATAATCATTATTACTTAGCACCTTTCTCCAGCAGGGTCTGAAAAAACACCCTGGTTTGTGACAACAACGCATGTGTCAAGCAATTAAGGGAAGCATATCAATCTATCTAAATCTACAGTGTTCCTCTGCTGTGCACTGTTCAGCCCCAGCAATCTCTCACATATACCATCAGTGACTGGGGCAGGTTCTCTAGATGCACTCCTAGAGGGAAACCATGATGAATTGTTAGTCCTTCAGACCTGCTCTAGTAAAATTCATACTTTGCTTAAAATGTTAAAAAATGTGTGATTTCAAAATTCTCATATGGAACATGCCACTGATCTAAGTCGTTTTAAAATACTAATACACATATCTAAATATATACAATTATATATAATAGATTCACAAGCTGCAATGTTTTCACATACATTTACACCAAAACCACTAAAATATGGAGAGGGGGGAAAAAAAACAAACACAAGTGTCACTATCAGACTACAGTATAGAAACCATCCTTTTTTCAATTAAATAAATAATTTCCATTATGTCTCCCATATGATCTAAATTTCATTTTTCTTTCTTTAATTGTGAAGGTTTATAATTTTGTGTTGCCTTTGTATGGCTCAGGGGCATGTGCACAATTGCTGTGCCAGCTGCAGTTGTATTTATTTGCCATCCCCCTCCCCTTACCTTGTTCCTGCAGGGCTGCATTATACAGTTTTTAATTAGTTTGTGTTTGTATTTTACCCATCCCAAATCAATGCCATCCTGCAGCCATTCAGTGTAAATTCCTGCAGTACAGGTGTAGCTGTTAGCTCTGGAACACTAGGAAAGTCATGTCTTACAAATGAAAGCACTGATTGCTATTCAGCCAAACTGTCAGCTTTAAACAGCCAAGAGGAAGGAGATCAAAGCACAGAGCAGGAACTTCTTCTTTCCAGATTAGAGTCTTTATGGCTTCAACTCTAAATGCTATTAAAGGGAACCAAACACACACAGCAGATCATTGGCTACAAAGTTCCCTGCACTCTGCAATGCCTTGGCTTTTTTTTTCTGACCATTGTAAGCCATGTCAAAAATGTGAAGATTCACCAAGTCTCCTTGAGACCTTGAAGACGTCTCAGCTCAAATTATGCAGAACTAATACCCTGAGAGAGACACATTTCTCTGTGTGCATATATTTCTAAGCCTCAGTTATTAATTTCCATTTACTTCAGTGCCCTACGAAAACTCTTAAAAGAACAGCAGTCTAAATTTGACTTGAAATCCTTGCATCTATAGACATGAAAGGCCCTGCTAAGTCACATGATTCTTTCTAGACTCCTACACATGTGTGTAAATCTATTCTTTCAGCCACATGAGAATTTTTTTTAAGCTTCTTTTTTTTTTTTTTTTTTTTGACAATAACTGTAGATCTCCAGCTAAGCCACATGGAAATTATGATTCTGAAGTAGTCTACATTTAATTAAAGTAATCTCCCTAAAATGTAATTACCTAATGAATTATTTGTTTAATGAGTAAATGCTTGATTTCCAAGAACAGTGCAATCCACTAATAAGAACATTTGTGAAAAGGGCATTAAGGATACAAAAATAGACACTCAATAGCTTTTTTGTTATGTAAACTGCAATGAAACTAAATAGGGTAAAGAATATATATTATTGGAGCCGTATAACCAGTTAATATGTTTATTATTTTCTAAGTAAGACTATTATTGCACTGCATTACTAGAAGTCAAAAAGGTGATTATTTTTTTTTTGTTTGTTTTAATGAATGCAGGTTTTCTGAACTGAAAAGTCTTCATAAATGTTTCTCAGCACATTTAGCCAAGGAAAGCTGCAGGGGACGTCTTTCATTGCATGTTGTAGAATAAAACAACAGATTATTTGAATGGCTTTAAATTTAACAAGCAAAACAAATGGCCTGCGTGGTTCACTTTACATGATTGGAATCTGAAATTTGATTTAGGAGTCAACAGAGTAATTTTATACAGGGGGCGAGAAATCCTCATTTCATAGAGTAAAGCTGACAATCTACTCTGTACTGTCAGTAAGCAGAAAGAATTTAAAAACAAAAACATGAAAAGCTTGACTGGCTATAGGTATTAATATCTGGCTTTGTTTTATTTAGGGTGTATTCAAAAATAAAACCTCTCAGCTCTTCCCTGTAATTCTTGTAATACTGGACTGCTAATTATTTGCCACTGTACCTGGTAAAAGGAAAGATAGAAAAATACACTTGATGAAAAGTCTATCTTTAGATGCACATAAACTATAAGGTCTGCTGAATCTTACAGATATTCCTGTTAATCCCATAATATAAAATGAAATAGATGTGTAAGATACGATCAATACAAAATGGTGCTTGGTGAAACAGTATTCTAACTTTTATGAAAAAAAACAGGAATGTAGATATTTTACAGTGATATAATACTGTTTGCTTGCATATTACATAATACAGATCACTAGTTATTATACGTAATTGTTAAAAACATTTGTAGAAAGTATACTTTTTTTCAATATGATCTAACTTTAGATGTGTTAACACAACTGTGCTATTTTTCATATGGGGAAAATGAAATATTTAAGATGAGTGAAAGTGGTGCCTTTTTGTGCCTTTTTAACAGGCAGCAATAACAGAGATGGATAGCTACTTACAAAGTGGTCTGCTTTAAAAGATCTAGCAACACTGTAGTCATTAATGACAATAGAACTAACTAAACACAGAATTCAAAACTATAATATAGAGAGGAGCTCTACATTAGCCTTAGGGCCACACACAATGATTACCAGGTGTATTGTATCTCAGGATCTATATAGTAAAGGTAAACAGGTTCAACTTGTTTGTGAATGAAAACATATAGCGGCCTATAAATCAAGTTGTAATTCATTTTTATTTTACTCTAAACATTTTTAAATTGAGTTTATCCAAGGCAAAATCATTTAATAACATTATTCTACTAAAAAAATAGTCATGGTGCTTATTTAAAGAAAGGAAAATATTATTTTATTATTACACTTTTTGCAGAAATTGGAAAGTATAATTTACTAATCATATGAAGACAGGGAAGTTGTTAAATACAGAGAAAATAAGGGAGAGATTATGCAATAGATCTTTGTAAATAGGTGCATATGATACATTACTCTATTGATCAAACTGTTTGTTTATATGAATTTTTATTAAGAGGAGCTGGGTCTGACTTCTAATTAGGCATGTGAGGCTCTTGCCTAGAGGCAGGATTTTTAATTTTTTATTTACATGTTTAAATGTGTTGGTGAATGTGTATGTGTTTGGAATTTATAGCATGGTATTTGAAAGAATATATGTACACATGAAGTATTTGGACTTGTCCTCTTCCCACAAGTAAAACACATACCAGGTGATTTGGACCCTCTTCTTTGGATCTGATTCAGAGTCGTACTGGGGAAGCAGGGCCCATCGGAGGCCCCTCCCTTGCTGTGATGTAACTCAAAATCAAAAGACTGGGGAAGGAGAAGATGATTCTGGCTGCCGGGTCACCCCACACAGGATCCTCTTGTCCTCCAGTGCAGGGGTAGTCAAATTGTGGCTCTCGAACCACATGTGGTTCTTCAGCTGCCTTATTATGGCTCTGAGTGCATCTCCCTCCCATGACATCTGAGGCTTTTTCTCAGCGGCGGTTCTGTCCCTATTGATGCCCTGGGTGAACTGCCCCTT
>WMED01030925.1:0-10021 GCA_019650415.1 Pipa parva | reverse complement strand
TTAATAGTTTACAACAGTAAATTTATTGTTACTAATTGGCCATTTATGAAGGAGTCGGAGTCGGAGCCGGAGTCGGAGTCGCAACTGTGGCTTACCGACTCCACAGCCCTGTTATAATGTAGTCTGATACAGGAGTACAGAACATCTTATCTACACAATTGATGAAAAAAATGTAGAATAGAAAGGTTACATTAATTCCTTATTAAAGTTGTTTTTTTTAAATATATGCAATATTTATAAACTATTTCAGTTACAAGCATGGATAAAGCAGTATAACCATGTATTTCATGCATATTAATTCTGAGGGAATAGTAACAAAACATCACTCCTGCACAATTAATATTTATTTCTACAATACATGTAGTACTTTTGCAGGAGATCTGACTTTACTGTCTAGTTCCTTTACAGTTGGGATGATACATACTGTTTTTAACCCCTTGATCTCCAGATGAATTCGTTTTTCTCACACTAATTTAATGCTATGCATCAGTTGACAAATTATAAAAGGGATTCAGTACCAATAGTCTATTCAGGATTAATTAGGCCTATCCACTCTGTATTTTAATTATAGAAGTTCTTTAAAAACCCTATGGTGCCAACTATTTGTATCACCTCAGTAATTTGAATACCAATGTAACCAACATTGCTTGGATATGTTTGTATCGAGGTTACACAATGCTGACCATATTAACTCTAAAATGAAAATACTGGCACATGATGAAGTACAACAAGGTACAAGTAAATACACAGCAAGATTAGAGGCATGCAAATACATTATTGTAAAGGATCAGTTTAGTAAGCAGTGATTTGTTTATTTGTTACTATTAATAAATGCTTTTTGCAGTATATGCTATTTACTTATTGCAGGCCTGTAGATCAAATTGCTGACTTTAGAGTCCCAGCTGCTTAGTTGAAGAAGCAGAAGGTGGTAGAGGTGTAACTTCTGTAAAAGTGGCTATAAATTCCAAACTAATGAGTAAATAAGCAAAAATAATTTTACAGTTAGATGACCAAATAACTGATGGAAACTACTTGGTTACATCTTACTCTGCATCTTAATTTTAATGTATGTCTATTAGACTGCTTTTCTCTGTATGATGGTACCAGACGCAATACCGGTTGAACTTACTAAATAGCTTATATAATATGTTTATATTTAATAGACTCACAAAAAGCAGCTGTCGCTAATCAATTCCAGCATAATTTTGTTCCAACTACGGTATACTATGTAAATCTTTTGAAAATATTCTTAACTATCCTCTCAGAACTAATACAGATGGATGATAAACACGACATCCATGCTGAAGGGAAACCCTTGATCAAATGCATAGCTCCAAATCGGTCTCTGGTCAAGTGAGCATACCGGGAGTTTTCTTTGTGACTCAGTGGAAGATTAAAGAAGTAGTAAAGGCCTGGTTAGTCAAGGGGCAGTTTACAAGCGGCAGGGGGTTATACGTACCTATTGGTGTCAGTTTTTCTGAATAGAGAAAGCACAGTAACAATGTTATATTAAAAATCTGCTACTGTGCTTGCTCTATTCGGTGAAACGAACAGAAAGAGGAAGTGAAGAGGATTACAGCACCTGTTAAGACAACAAGAAATCAGTAAAGAGAGCAGGTCAGCACTGGAGCTTGTCACCCATCGTTAAGTATCAACCCCCTCTCCCTTGCAAATCACCCTTTGATGAAACAAGCTTATAGTTCCTACTTTAAGAATCTAATCTGATGCTGCATTTGCTTTTTTGTGTTTTTGTTTTTTTTATGTAGGAGCAGTAAAAATAAAACTGCTGTCAGGGCCAGTCCCAAACTGAAATTTATTATTAGTAGCATATTAAATTATTTGATTTTGGTGAATTTTTTTCTTTCTAAAACCCATTCTGTCTAGCACTACACAAGTGGCGCACACAAATGGCATCTGTATGTACACGTCAGGATCAAAATTATTGCTGAAATTCTTTGGAACATAATTTGTAAGACGGCACAGTAAGATTTCTTTTCTATATTTAGAGATGGCATTTTAGCCTTGGAAGAAAAGCCTTGCTGGTATTTATTATCGACAAGCACGCTTAGCCTGGCTGCTTGTTTTATTGTGAGTGTAAGCAGTGCCCAGTGGGATAGCAAGAAGCCATGCCTGGGATAAATGGTCTGAATAAAAGCACACAAACCGCATTTTGCAGTTCATTTGTTGACTACATTTGGTTTGTCAGGAAATGGGATGTCTCTGCCACCTTCACAGCTGTGTATATGAGAAAATCATCAGCTTTGCTTCAGAAATGCAAATCTGCACTTTTCCAAACAACACTTATAAAGGTAAATCAAGTGCTGGAGAGAGTGCTGTAGTTCAGTTACTTTTTACATTATTCATTTACATTTCACTTGCCTAAGCTCAGGCGACGTCCCTAGACTGTTCTGTTTTTCTATTCCTTCACATTCTGTTTTTGGGATTTATCCCACAATCCAGTGGCACACAGTGCCTACCAGATATTTTCCACTTCATTTATCTTTCACTGGGCACTGTTAACCTTGGCTCTTTGTCAGTTTAATTTTCGTAAAATAAAACTTTCTTATGTACAGTCACTGAGGGCAGCATTTAAAAAAAGGCTTATCATATGTCCCAACTACAGCAACATATAGTTATTGATCCTCCTAGAAATCTCCCTTTGGTCTCAGATTTCGGGCCTTATTAACTAAAGGGTGAGTTGACCTGTCAAATTCACACCACTATAATGCGATTGGCGTAGTCAAACAGGTGAATTTGGAGCAGTTCACCTAGTCTCATTTACTCCTTCAACACACTCTGCAACTTAGTCAATAGTCGAAGTACCAGTGCACACAGAGTAATGAGAAAAGCTCTTCAAGTTCGCAACTAGCATAGCCGCCCGAATTGGTCACATATTCGCCACATCGCAGAGTTTAGTCCGTAAATGAACATGGGGAATAGATGTGAATTCTTAGCTTTATGCGAGTATTTGGACTTTAGTCAAAAAGGCCCATAGTCTTTATGGATTCCTTCTGATTATGTGAAGTCTAATGAAGGCATCACTTGCCTGTTGTGATCATTTATTATATGTTCTCTCTGGTCTCTTATTTATGTGAAAATGTCATGGTGTAATTGGCATAGGGAAAATATGCCCAGATAATTTTGTTAATGATTTTTTGTGGGGTTTAAATGAAGTACAGGTGTAGAATAAGAGGTGATGTTGCAAACAGCTCTTAACTAAAGTCATTTTTATATTGGTTTACATTCATTGCCCAATAGGATTTCATGAATTGGCTTCATCTGTGGATTACAGATCTTTTTAGCAATATTATTGACAATTCTAAAAGCAATTAAACAGACCTTAAACAATTTCCTTTAAAGAAACAAAGCCAGATACATTATGACCATGCCCTATCCTGTTAAAGAAAGTGCAGTTTAGGCAAAACCCCTGCTCGTTCCTTTATTATTGAAGCAAAATGGAACAGTCTGAGACTCCATTTCAGAATTAAAAGGAAGAAGAAACATTTTAAAGTGCTGTAATGTTCTTAGCTCATAGAAGCCACTGACAGAAATTTCGAAAACATGACATATGTAGCATTCAGGGGTCTTTAAGGTGGTGAAAAACCCCACAGGTGTCAGTGTCACTTACATACCCTTAAAGCTAAATAGGTTTAATTCTAATGTAATAGTGTCCAGACTGCATATTCAATGTGAGGTCTTTCCAGTGACTTGTGCAGTTGCTGGTGTGAGTGTTATATTCATTTTGAACAGTAACATAACGTCAGTTAATTAGTGGGAAGGATTGGGCTGTAATTCATTAGTATTTAGACTGTAAAGAAAGAAGAGTTAAAGGGGCAGAAAGGTGCGTAAACTAAGAGTAGGGAAAGTAAATACTGATTTTATTTTCTGTGTTAGAGGTTTTTGTTTAGTTTTCCTTTAAAAATGTACATTTTCTTTTTTACTGGTACTGAATAACTTGTGCTTAATGTTTCTTTGATAAATAAACAAAGGGGTAGTTTCTGACTTTTTGCACCTTATTGTATTAGGCCACTTTTTTTTTTTTTATTGCTATAGTTTGTTCCTTCTCCGTGGATAAATTATGATCTTATTAATTTTCCAGACAAACATTCTTAATTTGGTGAACAGCTTTCCTGGAAAGATCACTTGCAGTTTTCATGTCACGCAACAGAGTTCTCCCATTTGTTTAGAACTCCAGCCGTTTATCACTGGTGAGTCCTCTCTCTTTTGGAGACAGTTCAAGTATCTTTCATGAGATATGGGGACATATTGTACAAGAATGCAGAGGTCATCGGGCTTCAGGAATGCACAGAATTCTGCACATTTAGAACTTAGCTTATCTATTCTGAACATGTGATATTTAATTTATATATTATAGTTTATGCAGAGAGACAATAACATTTTATGAAGGGGATACACATTGATATAAAATTCTAAACCTAACATTTTGTAAATGTAGTTCCATTCTCTTTTAAATTTAGTTTATTTAAAAACACAGGCAGTGAACACATATTTATCACTTAGTGTGGGGAAATTTGTAGCTCCATAACACCCCTATCTGCCAAACATACATAAATGATATGTCTGTAATAGCAGTTAAGTCCCATTCTGCAGTTGGCAACTTCTGGTGAGTCATTAGTATAATTTTACTGGCTGGGAAATGCCCACTGTAAATGTTTCATGGTATACCAAAGCTCTCTTTTTAACAATGTCCCTATGATAACTAAGCAACCCTTTACAGTGTAGCACATGTAAGCAAGGTATTTATTTTGTGGTAAGGGATTTTACCTCTTATGTTAAGCTTTACTACCAAATAAACCACATTTTTATTGGTACATATAATAAAACGTTGCTGGTCTCGGCTAGTTTTGATTCATAGAAATGTTTGTGGGTCAGATTTATAGACTAAAAGTAAACTGAGTAAAATTAATTTTGCAAAAAAAAAAAAAAACTCCAGAGAAAAATATTTCTGTAACCACTAGGAGTTGGCATTTATACCCCCCATGCTTTTAAATCTCACTTTAGGAGCATTTTAATTATGGCAGACAGGGAGCTATAAGTCCCAGACAGTATCAACTAGTTCAGCTAATGAACAAAATCCTCTGATCATTTAGGGAGAGTTTTTAGTTACTAAACATATTGAGAACTGGAGGTATTGTATTTGTTAAAACATTTCAGTGATGGTAATTTTGACATTCTATTTATTTATATGAAAATAACTTTGCTTTAGACTACAAATATGTATGCGCTATATAAAGGTTATAGATGCTTACTATATTATTCCAAACCCACTGCTCCACAGCAGATGTTTCTTTTGGCTCAAGACTTTCATAGCTTTTGCTGTCTGCCTCAATAGTGAAATAAAACTATTTTTTTTTTCTAAATCTTTATAATCTATAATCATTTTTTATTATTAGAAGGAAGAATCTCTGATAGTGATCTGGAAATGTGTGTATCTAAGGACCAGCTGTGTTATATATGTGGACCTCCACCAATGATTGAATCGATGTGCAAAAAACTTGAAGGCCTCCATATACCAAGGGAACAGATTTTATTCGAAAAGTGGTGGTAGCAGGATCTCTGCAAAAAAAATTCTAAAGACAGAATCATATGATGCAATATCAGTGATGCCATGTATACTTTGATTACAGTTGATGTTTGGTGTGTGTTCTTCTGTCATATTGCTAATTTCCACACCTATCCTCTGTATTCTCTTAAATACACAATATTCTAAATTATCTTCCTTGAAGCTCCAGAAGACCTCAATATCAGTAGGTACCCTGGAATTACTTAGCGTGTTATTGAGCCTACTGTTTTTGATAGGATATCTTTAATGCAGTCAAGGTTTATGTGTAGTTCAAGGTTGGAATCCATAGGTTTCAATAGAGAAATATCAGAGGTATCTTTTTATGCCCCATCTTCAAGTATAAAGCTGTTATTACCTTAAAAATGTGCCCAACAGTAACCACCACATCAGTACACATTAGCACATGTACATGAGTACCTTCGATGTACCCTATAGACCTGAAAGGAGGAATTCCATCTTTGTAAGTAATGGTATAACCACATAGTAAACTTTAAATTAATTTTATTTAAATACAACTTATAACATTATGCCATGATGTTTTATTTAATGCAAGCAAATTCCTTCAACAAAAAAGCCAGGCCTGGTCTTTAACTAGTTAATCTGTTAGTGGACAGAGGACTTTCATGCATGATTGAAAGTAAGAGTGGAGGGGGTACTTATACTTTACTAAGCACCTAAATGACACAGGAGTCCATTTATACTTAAGCCACTTATGAACAGCAGTAAATTTATATTTGCCAAAATAAAAACTCTGCTTCTAATTAGAGTTAATTGCAATAATAATACATAATTGGTCATTATGTAGCTCCGCCTAATCAGGGAAGCATGAAAGATTAGGAAAAAATTAATTTGACTGGCACATTAGTATAAAAATGAAGTGTTTTATTTACATTCGCTCAGTCCCCTGGCACTCAGTTTGCTTTATAGTAACCAAAGTCCTCTTTTACCAGGCTCTGTGACTTATTTTACATTCACCATATCAATTTAGACCATTTTTTCTTAGTTTAATTAGAAATGATATCCTATGTTAAAGCAAGATTTATGCTCAGCTTGAATTTTCTCTTGCAAAGACCATAAGTATGAGGACATATTTTGCTGTGTACGCTATTTGTATGAGAGTGAGTGAAGGAAGGCTGCGTGTATTTAGGTAAACAACGTTGAACTTCAATGTTGTAACGTGAAATATGAGGCTTTGGGACAGGAGGTGGAAAGTCCCTTTTAAAGGCATACTGCCATCACAAAATGACCCCAATTTTAATATGCTTCATGTTTAACATTTCAATTTATCCAGTTCATACAGTTGTATATTTAATATTTAAATGTCTTATTCACACTCGCATTTTAGTATTTCCAAATCTGTATGAGGAAACCGAGAGAGTGCGCAGCATGTGTCAAATCTGATGGCTGGCTGGAAATATATGGAATAGAAATCAGTAAATGTGTGGGTGTGAGCACCAGATAAAGGCTCTATATAAATTTGTGGAATCAAAAAGCCCAGCGAATTGAAAAATAGCATTGAAGAGGGTCAATAAATGACAAAAAGAATTGAAAAGCTCTAAATGACTTTTCTACAATTCCTTCTATGCATTTTGATGCGAGTATGGAAACTGGTATCCAAATGCATAGAAAACTTGGACATACTGTGGCTAATGTTGTTGTGGAAAAATGCCTGGAGTTTTTTGCTGATGTGGTTGATTAAACAAGGGCTGCAGTCTGTACAAGTTTTCTATGCATTTTAATAGCAGTTTTATGGTGAATCTCTGCCATGTATGTATATTTTTATTTATAAAGCGCCACAAGGTTACACAGCGCTGTACAATCCAGTAATAATACAGACAAGGGAAAAGTGCAGAACAAAGAACAAGTGAAGTAAAACACAAGCATATAATCAAGGAAATACATCACTCTAAGTGCCAGGCCAAGACTGAAACGAGGATAGAGGTCCCTGCCCCATAGAGCTTACAATCGAAGTAAAAAGTAATCCCATTTCTGTAAATGCAACTTTAGAATCTATACCCTGTGCTTGCAAAATCTATTTCCTTATCCAATGCTGTCTTCCAAAATAAATTCCTTTAATAAATGAAATGCATTTTATTTTTTTCTTAACCAAAGTAATAAGCTTTACTATTCCTTAGCTGTATTGTCCTACATCATTAAGATTTTAAGGTGCCCACAGAAAACAAAATGTTTGTAGTCTGTAACATTCAGAGACTTCCATATAAGGTGACCAATGGCTGGTTACTGAGCCAGGTAAGTAATATAACAGGGATACTCTTCAAACTGCTTTATAACTGATTGAATAGTTGGCATTGATTAATGTAGTTATCTTATTACAATGCAACTGAGCTTAGCGGGCAATGATCACAGTAACTGCACTACCGACCATTGTGATATGTTACTCATAGGCTGCTAAAGTAATATTCAGTGCTAATAATTGAATCAATTCCTATATTAGTTGGGTATATTCTCTAAAAATGTGTATGCTTGTGGAAAAAAGGCAACAAAGAAAAATGTGCTCTCTTTACCAGTACCATCCCTACCAAAATTTCAAAAGAAAGGGAAACTAGTGAGTTAAGGTTGTGAGCTACCAAGCATGTTTAATAACGTGCTGTATTACATGTTGTGAGCCAAAGCCCTTTATCAAATGGTTTCCCTATTTCCCTGAAATATTGGACTTATTTTGGTGTATGGACAGATGCACCTTGGGAAACAGCTGTTGAGTCTTAGGGGGGAATTCACCAAGCTCCGAAGTGAGGCGAACCCCCCTGAGTGAGGAAGGATCCCTTACCACTCTGAGGTTATACCGTTTGCTGCATCCGTACCAAAGCACCAACATGATTCCACTTTCTTACCATAATTTACAATTCTGAAAGCTCGTCCTGTTTTATTCATTTAGCAAATAAAGCTGTCACTTTTAACACCCTTTGCTTTTTACTTGCACACAGATCTCATATAAATAAATCTGTAATAACTGTTGTAATAAAGAACTGCACATAGATCTGGTAACCCTTTCAAATAACTGCTGTCATTTTGCCGTGTTTTATTTATTATTAATCTGGTTATTCAGCAGTACATGTTTAGTTAATAATTGTGGGATAGTATTATCAGCAACAAATGGTATCAAACCTATTTCTTGGTTTATGTTGATGGGCAATTGACTTCTATAAATATGATGTTTTACACAACATAGGCCTCCTTTTACCATATAACACATCAGAATGAAGAAATATCTTGCTTAAAATATATACTACTGTATGTATTGGGGGGCTCTGGACATTTTTATATAGTAACAAAAATGCATTTCAAAATGTTACTGTAAAATTGATATAAAATTAAGGTGTTTGCAACTTACTGTATATTAGTGCCCCTACCCTTAAGTGGATGTATATAGACTATCCAGCTTAATGTATGTAGACACCTTACTATAACAATTAAAGAACTGTTTGACATGCCATTCCAGAACCACAGAATTAATATAGCCACAAACTGGGTCAAACTTTAGAATAATTTCCACACTTCTGGGATGGCACAAGAGTTTGGTGTGCGCCCGTGGGGGTAATGTGCCTTTTCAGCTAAAAGAGCATTTCTGAGGTCTGGCACTGATGTTGGATGAGAGTGACCCTCTTGCAGTTGGTTCAAATCAGGACTCTGTAGTTTCACCACACCAAATCATGCCTATATGCACTTGACATTGTGCCCAGGAGCACAGTCATGATGTTGGGCCTTTCCCAAACTTTAGCCAAAAAGTTAGAAGTGTACAATTATCTTAAATGGCTGTGTATGTTGCAGCATTAACATTACCCTTTACTGAGATATAGGGGCCTACCCCAGCCCCAGACCATTATCAGTCTTCCTCTGACACATGCCAATGTTAGTGTTTTTCTGTGCCAAACCTGGATTAATAATAACTGAGTTTTGATTGTCTGCTGTCAGTTAATAAGCAGAATTAGTAAAATAGTAACAAACTGCACTCTAAATTCATTAATTTTTATGTGTCCAAATACTTTTGGCTATATAATGTAAACCTAATTCCTTGTCTGTGATGGACCCTGAGACTCGACATGGTAGAATTCTATCTAAAACAAAGTGCTGGGAAGCATTCTTAACACTGCCATGCAAACTGCAATTTTATCTGCAAACATACATGATATGATGGTATCTCCTATACATCACTGCAGCTGTAACAGGCAAGGCTACCTATAGGAACCAGGAGCACCCTTACAAGCAATGCCCAGATTGACACTGCATCTATCACTAGAGGTTACCTTCTGTCATGTTACCTATTTTTTGTGGTCCTCTCATTTTTTGAGCACATTCTTCTATGTATTCTCCCATTTTTTTTCCTTACCCACCTTTAATACAGAACCTTTAATTTTTAATTTTATTTAATGCCCCTTTAATACAGTGCAGTAGAGCCTCAATATAATACTAAAGTTT
>WMED01030924.1:0-10022 GCA_019650415.1 Pipa parva | reverse complement strand
GTGAGGTTAGTATGAGCAGTTGACATCTGTAAGAGGTGAGGTTAGTATGAGCAGTTAACACCCCAACAAGAGGTTTAGGAAGGGTTACTGCAGATAGTGGAGACTGTTTCCTATATAATTCCTATATTATCAAGTTTGATGGTGAAAAGCATTAAACTAATGGCAATAAATTGATTTTATACTTTCTCTGGGTATTGCAGTCTTTTGTTGATATTGTAAATTAATAAATTTACCTCTTATGAATATCTGACACCAAAAGAATGTCCTTTGTAGAGGGGGCCCTTTTTCAATTGATGAAATGCTTTTTTAAATACATTTTGCCCCTATAAATGTTTGCTTCTTGACTATGGAAATTCACTGCTTCATGAACAAGTGAATTCACGACTATTCCCGATATGGTGAGGAGTGAATTCGACAGTAGCATTTCTTTCTTGAATAAGCCCCTTAGCCAGCAACTCAAGCTAAGAACTGAAAGCTTTAGCAAAACTTTATATTTACCAATGTACAATTTTACCCCCCCCAAATATGGCTCTCAAACACTTGGGGGATATTTATAAAAATTATTTTGATATTTTTTTATTAATTTTATTGTGTTTTCCTCTTAAATTCAGTTTCACTGTTCTTTTCAGTTCCACTGATTTATTTAGGGTCGTTGTAAAAAATTTCAACCTTCCATTACAGATCAATATCATTTTTTGAGGAGGAAACATTTTAGACTGTTGCTAAATGACAGGTCTAAATTACCTTCAAGGGAAATAATAGATTACACAAGTCTGCTGCAGTCAAACACTTTTGGGTGATAAAATTTACATTGAGCAGGTTAGTAAATGGGCAAAAACAGCAATAACAATAAAAATAGTCTGATTCCCCAAATTAAACTAGTCGCTAAATAGTTTCGATTGTTGCACCAGGCTGGGCTAGTTAGTGTGCTTGCTCTATCTGGCGAAATACAAAGGAACAGGAAGTGAAGAGGATTGCAGCACTTATCAAGAGCAGAAGACATCTGCAGGAAGTGGCAGAGGCAGGGCTGAAGCATAGAAGAGTTACTGGTATCTCCCCCTTAAGAATCAGCCCTGGAGAGAATGAGATTGTAGTTCTCCTTTAACTGAGGTAGTGACTTTGACATTGACATTGGATTTGTAATTGATTTGTATGATCCCAAGTAAAAAGGCTAAAAGACATTTTACATCTGATCTGTCTGAATCAGTTACAAACCAACAGCAAACTTCAGTTTGGTACAGATATGTTTGGATGAACATGAAATGTTCCAGGGACTGGACATGGAGGTGAAGTGTGAGGTACATGTTATGACTGCAAATATACTATTCTGTATTTATTAAAAAGTGTAGTTTATAACTTACAGACCAACAAACCTTATCCCTAGCCCATGATACACTTTCCTACCAATTAGAATTCTCTTCATGTTACATCTCGAGTTTCTATCCCTGTGGCTCAGTTTATATGTCTGTGTTAGGTTTAGGGAATGGATTCTCATTTCTGTCCCCTCTCCTTGGCATTGGGTTGGAAGCCATGTTGGGTCTACCACACCAGACATGTGTCTTCCTGGAGATATAGACCACAGTTAGGAATGAAATTTGTAGTCTGTCTAGAGGTGAAGACTCCCCTGTTGGAATTAGAGGGAGAGTATCCTAGGGTCCACAGGTAAATCTCTCAGCGCTCTACTGAGTATGACTGTAGACTTATCAGGCTCTGCTCTTCTCTTGAATTGCTGATCAGGAGCTAAGAGCCAGCTACAGATTGTCCCTTTTTGTCCAATCCCTAGCAGACTATTAACTCATCTTCCAATTAGCCACACTAAAGGAGAGCAGAGCTGGATAAGTCAGCAGTCAGGATCAGCAAAGTGCTGCTCAGGGCCCACCTTGAAGTTAGGGCCCTGCGGAATTCCCTATACCCCCACTCCCCTCTGAACACAGGAGATCTTACTGGTATCTAGTGGAAGAACTAAAGTATATTTAAGTCTGCAGTTCCATAGTTACAGATATTATGCCTCATGCTAAAATTCCCCCAAGTAATAATGGAAGAACTTTTTGTACGATGTAATTTTTCTTCAGCTTTAACCTGTAGTGTGATATCAAAATCAATTTTGTCTAAATGCTGGAAAATGTGAAAATCCCCAAACTGCAGTATAATTTTCTGTTTCCCCATCTTAATTCATATTTTCTGACACTGGATTCTCAACTCACATTTATTATGGGATTTAAATTACAGACAAGTTTATAATCTCAACACCTAAAAAAAAAAAGCAGGTTATATTTTAATTTTTTTCCTCTTAAATCAATTTAGTACTAAATTCAAAGACTGTTATTATGACACCCCAACCCATTTCATTCAACAAATGAGAATATAAAGCTTACAATATTCACATTCTTATACAAATATAAAATCTCTTTCTCTGTCTCAAAGGACACTACTGCAATTATTTATGGAAGATTTTAATATGGCCAGACAAGTATATTACAATATTATTTGATATGCTTCTTTCATCTCAATATTAGCCACATATCGGGAGTTATTGCTTTTGGTGGGAATGCATGCAAGGTGTTTCTAGACTCATGTAAATGCTAATAAGGCTGAGAGTTTGAATACGAAATCAACAGTACCGATAGAATAAAAATAAAAAGCAATAATGTTTGGAAATTCAATAACCACATTTGTAATGGATGTGGCAATGGACATTACTATTTATATGTGATTCCATCCCTTGAGACTGGTGTAAAGAAGATTTTACCTGAAACAATAGACTGCAGTGAAAATCGAAGGCTAAAAAAAGATTAAAAGAGAAAATATTTTTACAAGAACCAACACTCTGGCCCTCAGTAAAATTGCCAGTCCACTTGAGAGTGATTCAGGAATCTCTACCCTCAACTTCACAGGTGCAGACCAGCCAGGTACCCATTATAAACCTGTAGACAAGTATAAACAATACAGCCAGTTCAATTGCATGGCAAGGGGGGAAGCTCATTTATTGCAGACAGTGTTACACATATTTCAGGATTTGCCCCGATTCATCAGGTGTGATCCTAATTGTAATCCCAATTTTGATCCACCTGACAAAAGGGGGGAACCTCCCAATGTTGTGTGTTCCACTATCCGTGATGAAACTGTAACATTCATTAAAACACCAATATCTATATGAATATCTATAACAAACTATGTGTATGGAAATGTAGTTATTAATTTACTTAGAATAGAATTCTGTAAGGCTGTTATATTTCGTTTTGTCCCGGAAATGCCGTAAAAGAACATGGCTTTTTATTGGTTTATTATTACTTAAACTTTTACAGGTAACGTCATTACTGGGTTTTTCTATACATGCTTCCAGTGTCATTGGATTGTGATGTCATTTCTGCTATAGGATGCATAGAACTACCTTGATGGGGGAAAGCTGGTGTTCCAAAGTCCTGAAAGTAAGACCTAATGAAGTGTGCTAGAGATGGGAGCTAATAAAGGGGGTTATTCATTAAAGTCTGAACTGTTGCATAGAGGTGCAAATTTGCCAGATAAAGACAGTCACAATAGGCTGCTACTGTCGCAGACGCATCTATAAAATGAGAATATTGTCGCAGTCGTAACTTTACTATGGGAAAATTATCGCAATCTTAACTTTAAAAAATTGTTGCGACTTTACAATGGGGAAATTGTAGTGGATTTGCTATGGGAATCCGCTGTTTGCGAATTCGACAGTTGAATTCGTAACTTAGTGAATAACCCCTATAGTCTTGTAGACAGACCAGTGTTACTATGATTTGTTTATAAGACACTCTACTATTTGTGTTGTGTAAATTTATATAGGTACTGTAGTCAAAGAGCAGTTGGATCTCACTCATTGTAATTGAGCTTTGTCCACAAAAGGTTTATCTGGAAGTTCAAACTTCAGTTTTGAATGCTTGTGGTAGAGATCTAGCCTATGAGCTTTCTAGAATGGAATTGAAGGTGTGTTGTTGTGTATTAATGCCATGATCAGTAGAATTGAACCAAAAAATATTTCATATTTATTCATATTCAGACTATTTAGACTATTTTGACTAAACATTATTATAGAGCTATCTGTACAAGGGTTAGTTTTAAATCACAATTAAGTTTGAAGCACTGTTTCTCAAGGCTGCCTCATACATTAGGCCAAGGCAGGCAGTGTACTAAGACTTCCAGCTTTGAAAGGTCTCCACAAATAGAATTGTTCTCTTTTTGTGCTCCTTGATACTTGCATATTTTAGCACCTGCAGCCCTATCTTTAAACATTAAAGTGGTCTAGTAACCCTTAACAACCAATGAGAAGTTGGCTTTCATAATTCTAGTTCCCCTGTACTAGTGAATAGTAATGGCTGATAGGTTGCTATGGGTTACTAGACCTCTGAAAGATTTCCCCTATATGATTTATAAAAGCAATTATTTTTATATTTCAATTTTTATATTTCAATATTCCCATTAATTTCATACCTTGCCTTAAGTATGGAGGCCATGAAATGCTACAATCATCTTTGCATTGCATTTTGTTTAGCCAACCTTACTGTCTCTAAAACAATAACCGTTTCCATGGACTTTAGCTGTTTCCTTTTGCTATTCAATTACAATAATGTCTTCTCTTAAAATGTTAGTGGCAGGAAGTATGGAAACAGCATGTGCTTGTTGAGAAACTGCAGGAGCAGGTACATCTGTTGATATTTTTAGATGACATTTTGTCTGCTCCAAGCAGTTTACCAGACCTTTCAGGTTTTGCAGCAGATAACTCTTATACATGCTCAGTTCTCTACAGAAACAATAAAAGATAGATCTTTTCTTTAACTTTCTGAAAATCACATTCTGCCTGTTGTCTGATCTAAGGCTGGAAATGTTATTGATATATATATATATATATATATATATATATATATATATATATATATATACTTTACACACAGCTCAATGACAAAAATAGTATGACCAAAGTGATATCAGAAAATTAATAAATGGTGGCCCAATTAGACTCATGCATTAGTACATTAACGTACCACCAAGTAAATGCAATAAATAAAAATGAATATACCAGTTTAGGATGCATGGCTAACTTTTAGAAAGCATTAGATAAACAGAGAAGATCCCCATTTTATCGAGAGCTCTAGTGTAAACTTTTTCCATTGGACTGCAAATTCTGATCATAGCCCACCTGCTCACAAGAGGTCTACACATGCTACCAACAGTTGATATGTTACCCTCAGTGTGTGTAATCACATAAATTCTACAATATGTTTAGGATTAAAATAAAACTGTATTTCTACTTCTATCTTATGTTAGGAACAATAGGCATTGTTTAAACGTGAACGAAAACATCTTTTTTTTTTAACTGGTTTTAATATAAAAAATTTAGTAAAGAGTTTCTCAACACCACAGCTACGGTATAGTATCTCTGGTAGGTCATATTCTTCCTTAATCATTCACAAGTGAGTTAATCCGATTGGAAAGTAATTATCCAAGCCGTTTGCACAATGGTCTGACATTTTTTTTTTCTATTGCATAATTTTTTTTTTATTTTAAATTCGGAATATTTCCCAGCCAATTAAAACATGGCACTTTTACATTCGATTTTGACTCACTCTCCTTTTTGTAATTTAAATGCTGGTTCACATATAACACAAACACTTTAAGAAGAAATAAGTTAATCTAGTACACCTAATTAAGCATTATATAGTTAAGCTATGCACCAGCGGTTGGAATTATTTCAATAGACTATTTCATTTATTGGGTCTGACAGTCCAAGTTTCTAATCACAATGATAAATGACTTCCCTTGAACATAATGATACTTCATCTTGCTTATGTTTTCTTCCCTTATTTAATGGTCTCCAAACAGATAGGAGGATCCATAAATAAACATTGCAAACACAACTTGTAACAGTAACAGAAGTCAGCTTTTTTTCCCTCAAGGCTTCAGGGTGACATGGAGGACAATGAGTTCTGTGCTTCTGTATAATCATCAAAATCTTTTACAGCAAACAGGAAGGATGCATTATATCCCTGGTATTACACCCATGTGGCTTCATGTTATTTAAAGGAACAGTTTAAAAAAAAAAATCCTAGTTAAGAAACTGAAATCTTACATGTATAAAGGGCATTTAATGGGGTGATTTATTAAGAGGTGCTAATAAATGTTCAGATGGAAAAAAAAAGAGCTTAAAATCAAAAGCAATTTAGTAACATCAGAATGCTGTATGGTGAATTGGGTCTGTTGTCTAAAAGCTTTGTCATAACACCAGAGTAATTGTGGGCGGTATTCTTAGACGTTAAAAAAAAGTTCTTATTTTAGATATAAATAGTTGATTCGTCAGCACTAGGTCCCAAAAGATTTTTGTGTTTTATAACACTGCCATATGCACTAAAACAGATCAAAACGCATTGTTGAATTTTTGAAACTGTATGCATTTAATTAAACCATCTTATGGCATCTATTAATGTCCTAATAAATTACAGAAAGGGGTACATTGTTCTTAGGGGCGGTACTGGCTATATTGCCGCCCTGGGCGAACCACCCCTTGACTCCCCCCCCTTCTGACCTAAACTCTAGCAATGCGCTTCCTCTCAGCGTTTATCCACTGTGATGTAAGTTGAATGGGACCGTGCTCCTCGGATGCTTCAGATCTTGCTGGCAGCTGCCGAATCCACAACGAACAGAGCCAAGAAGATCCGAAGTACTCAAGGAGTGCTATCGCATTCCACTTACCTCATTGTGGAGAAGCGCTTAGAGGAGGTGCATCGTTGGAATGCTGGAGGAGGTAAATTTAGCTATGGGCAATGTGGGCAACAGCGCCCCTCAAATAGATTGCACCCTGGGCAGTCGCCCACATCGCCCATATCTAAAACAGGTCCTATTTGTCCTCTATATTATTTGTTGTGTTGTTTGCATTTCCAGTGTCAAATTATAAGGCTAATGTTATAGTTTGACTACATATGGTTAATTTGTCAGCAATCTAGCTGGCTTGTTTGTGCATAGGTAAAGGTCACTTACTGACCGAGCTGAGAGAAATCTTGTACACTGTACTTGGTGTTTGTGTGTGAATCTGTACTCTCCCGTTACAATAGTAAGACATTGTTTTTTACTTGTATAATCTGGATATCATCATTTAAGCATCACAGGTCTGTTCGCATGTCCTAAAAATTTCCCTAAAAACTAGAACATTTGACTTACACTGTGTTTTAATTTGTATTTGTGTAGATTAAGATTTATCTTAAACGTTTCTCTCACTGTCTTGTTTCCACCATTTATAAATCTTCCATGTTTGTGTCTCTTATCCCTTTATATACATTACATGCACTTCATTTTATTCTTTATTTCACTCCTGTTATTTATCTAATGTGCGGCTGTGCCATATCTCAGTTCCCTCCTCCACTGCCTCCTACTGTCTGTCAAATCCCAAACTCTTTATACCGATGCATTTTTTTTCACACCTCCATACTGTTCTACCAAAAGACTTTGTGGGTTTAATTAATTTACGGTGTAATGATATCATTAATTTATTTATATTGTCTATATACTCTACATGCAGATGTTTGTTCAGTCTCCTTCAACCTTTATACTTCCATTATCGAGATATACACACATCATTTCTTTCACTTCTTCTTTACTTTTCTCCTGCCAGTCTTATTATACATGCCAACATTTAATTAACACCTTATTTTATTCACAAGTGGGAGTGGAGGTCATTCATTTCAGCTACAAATCAGTAAAAAACCCAGCGCCCTACAGGATTGTTGGAACTGATGTAGAGTACAAGTCAAGTGCAGCATATTTATAGAAAAAAGAGGAAATATCCTCATTAAGTATAGAAAAGTTTATGTTTAACGCACTTTTCCCTTGTTTGTATTGTACTTGTATCGCTGAATTGTACAGCGCTGCAAAAATTTGTTGCGCTTTATAAATAAAATTATACATACATATATACAGTATATATATATATGAAAACAATTAGTTTGACATTAACATTAAAAACTGCGATAGTTTTGTAGAATTCCAAGTCAACAATTTAAGATAATTCAAAATAACACAGTAAATTTGCCTGTAGTTACATGGTGAAACTACTGTTTACACACCAGGTTATCCTGATGAGTTGTGTTGAATAGAAAAATCAGCCTTTCTATCTGTTTATGTACCTTGTCAACTATGGAAGTTGATCTGAGCTATTTTTTTCCCCTTTCAGTTACACTGGTCACATGAGAAGTATCAAAACTACCATCAATGAAAACTTTTTATTGTTCTTGTTACTGAAAGACCATAATCACTAGGTACGGTATTGTGTGTCATTGCTACATTTTTAAGACCTAATTCTTGATATATTTATTGATAGATTTTTCAGTCTAATGTTATAGAATAGAGCTTCATAACCTTGCTCGTACACTGTCACTTTAACCGGCCCTGGTCATTGAGCAATGGGGGAATGGAGGCCTCAGTCAGTAGGACCAGCATGTTAGGAGCATATGCCGGGTTCCCCCATTGGTACCTGTGCCTCCTACAGCTACACCCTGGGGGAAGGGGGGAATTTATCATAGTCTGAAGTAGCCCAAAGTAGAGTTACCATTTAACCAACATTGCATATTAAAAACATAGAAAATGTGGTAGTTTTTACAGCATTTGATGTTGGTTTGGCTTTGTTTATCTGATTTTTGCTGACTTTGTCTGTTTGGTTATTTATTTTTTGGTGGGCATTAGTCTTTGTATAGTGGGCACAGTTCATGGGTATTCAGGTATTGACTAAAAGTCCCACCTGGGTTTAATTGCTAAAGCCAATTTCTATATTAGAGGAATTTCAATACATTTCCTTGATAATATGTTCTTTGATGAATGGGAAAAAAAATTAGTTTTACATCATCATAGAACAAATAAGATGTTTCTTTTTGTTTAAGATGTTTCTGCTTTACAGGGAAGAGCTACTTATGGTTTTACAAAAAGTATAAATGTCATTTCTCTTGCAAAATAATGTTTCCTTCTTGTTCTGTTAACACAAAATGTATGAAATGTATTTTATCGCTTTCTAAATATGCCCGATAAAGTGTTAATTAATGTTTCCTATTCCTAAATTATTGTTTCTTTTTGCCCAAAATTCCTCCTCCCCCCTTCCCCCAGAATAAATCTTTTCCACTGAACTGCTGTCGAAATAATAAGCTTTACAAAGTACCGTAGCGAGGATTAAACCAGCCGAACTGCCTACACTATGCGTGCTTCCTTAAAAATGGAGCTGATATCTTGTATGGCGTTCATTTATTTTACCATCAAGAAGACAAGAAATGGGCCAAGATTAGATTCATTTCATGTTCTGGCAGGCATCCAGACAGCACAAAAGTAACACATTAGACTTATTTTAATATGTAATTTAATTAAATGATCTACTAGTGATGCATCACAACACCTCAAATTGATTTGAAATATTTCCAAGAAACCACAAGCCTTGACTGAATTCTGTGCATGTTCAATGTCCCCAAATCTTTTCTTTGGCAAAAGGCTGCACAAGAAATTAGTCTTGGGAGCTAGACTTGATTCAGTAGACTACAGTAGTTTATTTGACATTTTTTGGATAGTGTCCCATTGCTATTTCTTTTTTTTTTTGGGGGGGTTCTAAACCATGGAATGTTTGTCTGCCTTAACTATTCCCAATGAAATGGAATTGTTTGAGTCAACTATATTACACATCCACATGATGACCATAAAATTCCATTAAAGGTTTTGCTACATGCAATTCATCAAAGGCCAACTATGCTTTAAAATACTCCAGACCAATAAAAATATGTTTAATTGAACATAAATGTATCATTCATTCAGAAAATGAGACCCAAAGGGGCTTATTCACTTTGACTGTCAAAGTGAATTCATGCTACTTTGTCTGGCTATGCAACAATGGTCACACATTCACTTCCCCTTAATCAATAAGCAGTGGATTCCCATTGTGAAGAAATGAACAGCATCGTACATGCAGTGACAATTCTCACAATGTGCCACTAACTGTATATAAGTGAATATTACATCCCTTTCTATGTCTC
>WMED01030923.1:0-10022 GCA_019650415.1 Pipa parva | reverse complement strand
GAAGTGAGCCGAAGGCTTCGCGGCTCACTTCGCACAATGGTGAATTAGGCCCTTAATATTTCCTGGCTGCCATGTTCAATAGGTAGATATAACAAAGTGCCTGCCACATCTAGCCCCTCAGTGTCTGACATCAGTAGGGGGCCCCTGAGTTTGACAAATGTGACCTAAGTGAATATGATTTTCCCAGGAAGACACTCCATGATAAAGTGCTGAAAATCATCCCTTTGAATTAGTCTATGGGACTTGAGGGTGTTAGGCAAAGGTATACAAATATCCAATTTTTCAAGCCCATGCCCAGATGACCAAGTTTTTACTACATTTTTCCTAAAAATAGTAACTACAGTTGATAGATATTTTAAGATCCCTCATGGGAAACAGTGGTATGGAGCCTGCTGATGACTGCCTAAAAACAGATGCTGGTATTGGCAGCTGTTATTTAAATCCTCACCAATAATGACTTGTTCAACCAGAAACTAATCTTATATTGGCACCTGTGTTTTTGGCTCCGAATCACGGGCACCCTCTTAGCCTGGAAGGCAAAAATATTTATTATCCGGTATGTGTAAAGGCTCTTTGCTGTACATGTAATGACCTTGTAATACAATACGCTATGATGTTCATAGATGTGCCAGAAATAAACAATGGATTATTTAAAATGAAAGATTTGGGAATTATATTATCCCTTTAAGCACATAAAGTTCCTTCACAGAAGAGATTATAGTTATAGATTAGTATTTGTGCTGTAACTAAATTACATTTCTTCTACAAGGGGCTAAACCCAGTCCGCTGCTTCTCCTGCCTATCCGTTGTTGTACTGCATGAAACAGACGATTAGATATTATCTACCCTGGGGAAAAGCCTTGTGTGATCTGGAGTGATTTTAGTGCAAATTCATTGGGATCGTTTTGTGAAGGAGTTTTTATATAATCCAGAAACATTAAGTTACATTTAGACCTCCTTGTTAGAACTGTTCATTTTACATGGCTGGAGGTTAAGTACAGCCTATAAACACAAGTTAAATATTTAGTTTGGACAGACTGACTGTAGAGGAAAATGGTAGAAATCTAAACAAATTCATATAATTGGCTTGTTAACCAGCTTTTTTTTTTTAACAGCATTGCACACTCGTTTCTCAATGATGTGCTATTTATTGGGTATATACAAAAAGACCTGTAAACTTTAAAAGGAAGATAGTTCTCTCAAATGTTTATTTCTCATGTTAATTTTTTTTTGGTAACATCTAGACTAGGGGCTATCCTTTCTGTATCACTTGATCACTTTAGCTATTAATGAGCTACAACTCCAAGCATTTTTTCCCTGTACCTTTTGGTTGGCTGGTGAGCCACTGGTTGGACTATCCTGATCTAAATTAGGAATGTTTAAAACATGCCCTTTTAATTGTAGGCCGCATTGACCCAGTCAATAAGCATTTAAGCTTATTTATTCCTAATTTTTAACATGTCTTCAAACCTGTGACTGACTGAATATGGACAATGGTCAGTAACACCAAAAATGGCCCACATTTTTATACAAGATACACCTAGTGATGTTTTTCAATATGCAAGACCACTAATAAATTAAATGGGTATTATTGCCCCGATGTAATATTGCTTAAATTACATGTTGGCTCTGGGTTTGTAACTGATATAGTTTATAAAATATTGTAAGCATTTTATAAAACTCCTCTAGTAGCTGCTGTGCTGTTTAGAATGTCCAGTGCCCCAGCAGCTGATCAAACAGACAGGATGCTAAATCCAGTCAGATGTGACCAATCAAAGGGGCTGGACTGATTATAGTTGTTAACTTCAATGTTCATATACATATATTAGGAGCATTCACCATAACAGGTGTTTAATGTCTTATTTAAAGGAGCTGTTGGTAAAATTGTCAATGTTAATAAAAAGACAAGGCTCCCAGTGATAAAGGAGACAAAATGGTGTGTTTTAGCTATAAAACATTAGTAAATATGCACCTTCCTCAGTTATGCGTAATTTTCATAAAAAATTACATTTTCATTTTTAGATACATTTACTTTGTTCCTCAGGCTTCCTGACCTCCGTTGTAAACATGCAATGAGGTGATTCTTAGTTAAATACTGCAGCACAGAGAAAAACTAAATGGATTATATATACATGGAATACGATACAAGACTGTCTACCATTAGTAAAGAGATGCGCAATCAGAAAGAAAGGAAAATCGCTACTTATGCAAAAGATATCATTTTTACAAATACTGTTTAGGAATAACTGCCAGTGCAAATGATAGATTTTAAGCTTTTGCGGTTATTGGTCTTTAATATGCTACATCTTTTTAACAGGCTGTGATTGTAGTAATCTTAGCATGATGATAGGTTGGGTCAGACACAGGAAATCTTTAGTTAAAGCCACTGCTTTGGTCCATTGACCACAAACAGTATGCTGGTGTTTAACTGAAGAGGCTGCTATAGGGAAACATCACTATCTTCTCAGCAGTGACTGGATCAGAAGAAAGAAGACACAGGAACACTTAATTATAATAAAACTGTGCTGTCATCTTCAAAGATTGCACTCTAGTTTACATAGAGCTCTTCAACTGAACACAAATGATTTTAAAAGATGCAATAAGAGTGAGAGGAGAATGTAAATAAGTTCCCAGCATTCTTTCCCTGCTGACCTTGTAGTGGTAATGTCGGTACATTGGGAGCGGTTATTATTTGCTTTTTATGGAATGTAGTGTGTAGAGGCCATTGTCAGTGCTGGACAGGTTTCAGTTGATTTGGCTTTCATTTATTTTCAATGGGCAGTGAACAGTTAGGGGAAAGCATATTGTGGGTATAACACATTAGTTAAGAGCTGATACATTTTTCAACTTGGTAAAGGTGGTGGAATATCGCCACCATATCGATAACGCTGTTTTTTGTCGCTTTTAATGCCCTTCCATCAAATTTTTTCACTGATTTAAGTTGGTGAAAACCCATTATTCCATATGGAGTAAGTCCAGTCATTAATGTGCCCCATTTGGATGAGCTTTCTTATTGAAAAAGAATATCCGTATTGATATCAGCGTGCAATAGAAGGGAAACTGCATTGAAAACAGAATATTTATTGTTATGAATCTTTACCGGAATCAGCCATTTTAAATCAATCCTTTATAAGTCAACTGAAACAAAGTCCAGTGAATAGAAAAATAAATCAAAAAAGATCAAAATGACCTTTCTAAATTCCCCCTATTATGTTCATTGCATTTTAGAATAATAAAATCTGATATTCTAATGGTGAATCATCAGAATATAATCTCTTATCCACATGAATACATTCATAAATACCCAGAGCTAATCATACTTTTTTACCATCTAATTTTGCATAAATACATGGAATGTAAATGTATGGGGTTGGTTTATTCACCTAAAATTAACATACACTTTTACAGCTCCATTTAGGAAGAGGAGGCTGGGATACAGTCATGCTAGGATGCTTGAGGTTGACAAAGACAGGATGGCAGCCATACCATCTAGATTCCACTACTGTTCTCTAATCAGGCTCATTCTGATTGACTGTTGATAAAAGTAACCTTCCAGTTAATTATCTCATCAGTCATACAGGGGAACTCATCAAATGATTTACTGAAATCTGGTATCCCACAACAACAAATCAAAGGTTTGCTTTCATTAGTTTAGCTCATCTTTACCAGATAATACTAAATTCTGATTTGTTAGTTTTGCTAACTAGACCTTAGTAAACAGTGTTGGACTGGGGATATCCAGGTGAGCTAACCCGGAATTTTCCCAGTGTTCCGGCAGGCTAGTCTGACACTGTCAGAAACGATTGCTGCTGAATTACCCCCTGAAAGCTTGGTTTGTATATAAAACAGCTTTGTATCCAATAATATGACATTTTCATTTGCAGTAGTAAAGTGATTCTTTAAATAAACCATGGTGTCACGTTCATTTCTAATGACAAACAGCCGCATTCAGCTAATATTTCACTTTACGGTCATCTCTAGTTTCATTTGACATCCTATCCCTTTGCCTCAATGAACGCTTATGCACAGTCACCCTGTTCAAGCCTCTACATGCCATACAGGACTGCTGAGCTGCTATCATCGTGGCTTTAAAGTGTTCATTGCAGTTTGTTTGTTTTTTTATTAGAAAAAAAATTACTCAAAATTTTATTGAGTTTTAATAAATTTAAAATGAAATAATACAAATCAGGAATTCAACATCAAGGATAACATTTTTTACCAGTACTATGTAGAGTAGCTGCAATTCCAGTCTAAAGGGGATGTATTGTATTTTAGAGCTACCAGACCTTTAAGTAAGCATGTAAACTTCTGCTTAGCAAATACAAATATTAGATTCTATTTCTCTTGTTTCAGGGAAAGAAATCCTGCATTTCTGCTTTGGCTGCTGAAGACATCTGGAATAACAATACTGCAGTAGAGGATTCTTTGTCACAAAATATATATCTGCTAAACTAAGTAAGTACAGATTTAAAGTGACAGTAAACTATAGACACCTTTAAATGAACAAAACGTTAAACTGTTGCTGTTACTTTTCTTAAGATATATGTTTAAAAGTGAATCGTTTGTATAGAAGCCGCTGTAACTGTGCATTTTTCTTTTCCCACAACAGGCTATAAACACAGCATTAAAGACAGAACTTCTTTCTAAAATTAATTATGTTGGTGATAACAGGGAGATCAAAAGAACATAATTACAATATATTGGAAACAATATGTTTTGGGATGAATAATGATATTTTCAAAAATAGCTGGTGACTTTTCTCCTCTTTAACTGCCATGCCTGTAACTGGACCTGTCAGGTCCACTTAACAGACTCTTTTTAGGAAGCAGGGAGTTGTCTTAGCTGAATGCTGAAAGACTTTCTGCCCAACTTGAATCATAAGTTGGATTGGGCAGAGCTAAATGATGACTGACATTGTAGCTTATCCAATCAGATCTCTGCTAGATTGTGATTTCAAGGTTCTCATTGGACGAACTTTAATGTCAATCCTTTTAGCCCTGCCCCCTCCAACTTGAGATTCAGGTCAGGCATCAGAACAGAAAAGAAGCAGGGAGTTTGCTTCTTTCACTACAGTCTTAATTGTTGTAGTTGTAGCATTCAGCTAAGACAACTCCCGGCTTCTTAAAAAACAGTCTTTTAAGTGGACCTAATAGGTCCACTTCAAGAAATCATGGTGAAGTTCATTGTAACAATGTTTAAAAAAAAAAATGTATTAAAGTCTTTTAACACTACTCATTGTAATCAATAATAATTGAAACCATTTAATAAAAATATGGAGAAAAACCAATAATATATTACAAATTATAGTCATCTGTATTTCCATGAACATGGACCTGTTAATTAAGATTTGATTATTAACGTGTCATATTGAAAAATATATCAATTATTCAATATTTGTACATTCCCTTACCCCACAAATGCCTGATATAATTCTATGGGAGCCATAATAAGCACCAATAATAATGTTAGGTGCAGGAACTCTGCTAGTTTCAACCCCAGAATGAGGATTTTGGTTTGTACTAAAATTAGTTTTTGTTTCAAGTTTTCCCCAGTAGTCACTTGGCTGGTTTCAGATGCTAGCAGCCAATGTTCTCCCTGCATTCCATATTTGGTAAGGAGGTATTCTGTGCTGATAAGATGTTGAAGGGTCCCTAGAATAGCTTGTGAATGCAGAAACAGGAAGGCAGTATGATGAATTAGTGGAGACAACCTTTGAATCCATTTCATTGAACCCCTTTCTCATGTTTCCTTGGAGAAAGCTGCAAAGGTCAATGAAAGCAAAATAAAAAAGGAAGGAAATTGAAAAAATTAGAAATATCAGTAAAGATAACCGTACAAGTCTTTGTTGGGGGGGGGGGTTTGAAAGGAATCTTAAGTGAGTGTCACATGATTACAATGTTTAGGATTACTAGCAGTATTTTATATAGTTTTTTTAGCTCTTCTTGATCTCAGTAAATATCTTTATAATTATCAACTCGTCTTGTTTTTAATTTTCAGCACACAGCCTTTTAAAATGTCTCTAGTATGATTTTAATCCAGCGGTTCTCAACCTGTGGGTTGCAAACCCTTTGCGGGTCGAAAGATGCTCTCACAGGGGTCGCCTAAGACCTTCCGAATCGCTGCTCCTCTACCTGTTTACAGGCGGGTCCATCCATGTGCAGATACGCCTCGGCGTAATGATGTCATCTCCGGGTTCACGGCCTAAGGTAGTCTGAGAACCGCTGTTTTAATCCCTCACTCAGGGGTTTATTTATGAAAGGCTTAATTGTCACGTAAAGATGTGAATTCACTTTTATTTGCCATTTACCCATATTCGGGTATTCAGCACAATCTGCAACGTGGCATATTCAAGAGCAATTCATCAGGTTACAACAGTTGCAGACTTACGGAGCACTTCGCACCACTTTACATGCATGCGCGATGCGCGCAGTCCATTCTTATCCATCAATCATCAGAGAGAAGGGCAGAATTCAACAAGATTTATTGTGTCTCATTTCCCAGTTTTACTTCACCAGATTAAAGTGGCAAATTGGGGGGCTGATGGCAGCGCTCCTACTGACTGACTATGTAAGCACAGATTAAATATATATTAAGTAAAATGCATATTTAACATTGGTATTATTGTTCTTTCAAATTATCCTCTAGGGGGTTATTCACTAAGGTGCGAATTCGACTGTCAAATTCGCAAACAGCGGATTCCCATAGCAAATTTCCCCATTGTAAAGTCGCGACAATTTTTTAATGTTAAGATTGCAACAATTTTCCCATAATAAAGTCGCGACTGTGACAATATTCTCATTATAAAGATGCGACTGCGACAGTCGCAGCCTATTGCGACTGTCATTATCTGGCGAATTCACACCTATATGCAACAATTCAGCCTTTAGTGAATAACCCCCCTAAGGGGCTTATTCATCAAAGTGAGAATTTGATTGTCAGATTGGATTCTTGTCACTACAACAAAAAGGAAATGCTAGAAAATGGGATGTGCAGCTCAGATCTCTCCTTTTCTGTTGGGTCTATTTATTCCATTTATAACTTTGTGCAAATCTAGAGGTTTTAATATAGATGGATAAATGCCAAACTATTTCAGAAAAGGAACTTGTTTTACTTAGCAAAATTAGAGGAATATAGACACTCGGGAATCTAGCTATGGAGGAGGGATATTTTACCATCTATCGAGGTCTTTCAACATTATTTTTCAATCCACTGGAATTTTTTCAGTTTTGCTGCTTTATATAGGACTGAAAAAAATAGCATATATCAACAAAAGATTGAATTTTAGAAATATCGATTGGCTGACTGCTTTGATCATTGCAGTGATGTCAGGGTTGTTCACAGTCTAATTTAGATCGTTAAACAAGTTTACTTTCAATGCAGCTGTGACTAAATTTGACCTACTCTAAAGAAAATCATAGGCTTTTGCCAGCCCGAATCAGGCAAACACTTAAAGGAGAAAAAAAATCCACAGAACAGATTTATAAATTGACAATATCGATATATTGCCCATATTCACCAGCGATGGTCTTTTTTAAAAAGTAAAACTTTTTTTGGACTTTTACAATTATCCCCCAGAGTACTACCCCTATACTGTGTTGCAGTGAGTTCTGCGAGGGCATTACAGCCCAACTCTATCAGATGCAAGCAGTTGGGGAGATTCCCAGGCAGTATCTGCACTGACTTGCAAGCCTTCTAATTCAGGGATTAATGGTGTTGACACGTCCATGGCAAATGTGGATTGTATATTTTAAGAATCTCCCTTGGTTTAGACAACATTGCATTCATGGGCAGTGGTGTTATGATTTATGGGGGCTGTATGAATAACTGTACTTGTTTGGCCCTTGCAAGTATGTAGGTGGAGTCACATCGCTGTTTCTTCAGACAGATTTGTGAATGTTGAAGCCTAAATGCTACTGTTAAATGAGGATAAATTACAGCCTTTTTTTTGTACACGCTAAACACAAAAAATGCCCTGTTGCATTAACATGAGTCATGGGAAAATATTACTCATTGGCTTCATCCCAAAATATTCCCAATATAGCTAGATGTGCCAAAATCAAGAGGTGGATGGAAAGTTATGTGTGATAAATCTCATTCTCTGTTCCGTACCATTGCAATATATATAGTTTCTTTGTCTATGGTATATAGATTTACTGTAAAGATTCAGGGTAGAAAATAACAGATTGCTTCAAAAAATGTTGTTTTTTTTCCATAGTACAAATTCACGTTGATAATAAATTGGAAAAACTTATCACATATGTTAGTTACCCTTGATCTGTATAAAGTAGAATTTGCTTTACAACTGTTTCTACCATAAGATGAAATATAGTCTTTAGATTCTAGCTGCCAAAACTTTCGTTTCCACAAACGACAGGTTTTTTTTATCTAGTTTAAAGTGATGCACTGAATAGTTTCTAATTAGGACCCACATACCATGATCCTTACTTTTGTAGTCATTATTTTAATTTGGAAAAGAAAAATGTCCTGTATCAATTAATGGGGCTAGGGTTTGCCTTGGTAATTATGCCTTACCTGATCTAAAGTAGGGGTGGATCAAATTCATCATTCATTCGTCATTCAGAATTTTATGTGATTTCATCTTCCACAGTTAGTCCAATAAAACGCCAAAACTAAGCAGAATGAAAATCATCTAATCAATAAATAATATTGGGAATCTATTGCTTATAAGATCAGTAACACCCAAAAAAAAAAAGGGTAACAAAATTTGCCATTTGGATTAGCATGGCAGTTATTTAAATACAATACCGTACTTGTAAAATTGCTATATTTAAATTTATGAATTGTATTGCTTTTCTTCTATAATTATCTTTACTGGCTTCAGCCGTGTAGTTAAATACTAAATCCTGTTGTTTTCTATGGAGCTTAAGCACAATTGTCAAAGCTAAATATCATACTTTACAGACATAATATAGAAATGTTGGAAACACAGACTGAGGGGGTAATACAGGAAATAGCAAAAGACCACTCGAGTCGCCTCGCCGAAGTACCTTTAAAGCATTTGCTGATCTCCGCTTGCAGGAGACCAGGGAGCGCGTACACATCTCGGCGAAGTGATGAGAAGCATCGCAAGGTAACTTCGCTCTTTCCTGAATTACCCCCTGATTGTATAGTGAATTTAAATACATTGGAAGCACTTTCATTTTTTTGGCTTTTCTTTTCTATGACTTTATATTGATTGATTCCTTTGCTGTGGGTGGTTAAAGAGCAATACATGATGCTTGATTCGACCTGTTAATAAACGCCCATAACACTATATAACATATTTACTAAAGTCAAATAGATTTTTGCTTTGAATTCGAATTGTTTTTTTACCAATATCATCCTCTTCTCCTATTTACTAAGTTCCTTTTTGGGTTTCCGGCACTTGTTATCTCTGAATATCGATATCACCAAATTATAATGATATCGATACTGTGGATCATTGTTCCAGCGATTTTATCATGACATTTACTAAAGTAGGTGTTTGGGTTTTTTTCCAGTCAATTTCAGCTCCATTACATTTCGCCACTCTCTGGGTGGCATTATTCATTATTTACAATGGGCACTGAGTGTGATTTTAGTTCCTAAGTTATGTTTGTTGAAATGACAGAGATAACGTTATCGATATCCATACAGATATCGATATTGAAAAGTTAACGTTTACATTTAAATTTACAGTTAAACCAATGAATGCTATATAGCATTAAGCAATAACAATATTGATACATTTACTTCACCACGATAAAATTAATATCGCAGCTTGATAAATAGTGAACAGCAAAATGACCCATATTCACCAAAATAACAGCAATAACTGTCAAAAACTGCGATAATGAGGTTTTTGACTTTAGTAAAAATGCCACTATGTATTTTATGTGCTGGATATTTTGTTTGAAATGTTTAGATATACTTTACTGGGAGACATTTAAGACACTGTTTTAAATGAATCTTTGCTAAACTGATGTATTCTGCTGTGATGTAAGAAATTTGGGGCTAATTCACCATTGTGCGTAGTGAGCTCC
>WMED01030921.1:0-10022 GCA_019650415.1 Pipa parva | reverse complement strand
GTAGCAGTCTTTATCTGGCGAATTCGCACCAATTCGGACTTTAGTGAATAACCCCCTGATTTCTTTTTTTTTTTTTTTATTTTTTTATTTTTTACAGGCGTTGGCAGAGATTTTACGGATCTTTTTCTATGGTAAATGCGGTTCCAGTTAAGATTGGGCCACATGAATCAAGGCGGTTGCGTTCCTCCGTTGTAAACACAAAAAAGCATCCGTAACGCTGCTCGCTCCTTTTGCTGTCGTCTTTCTTTGCTGTGAGCTTTTTCTCCTTTTGTGAAGGGAGCAGCTCCTGTTGGTAATTGGCTGAATCAGATTTAACTGATGCGGGCAGATAAACATTTGTGGCAATCGCTGCCATGGCAACGTCACAGTGCTTCTCCTCCTATTCCACAACCCCCCCCTCCTTTCTCCCCAGTCTCCAATCTAAGCAGCCAGAGCACACAGTGGTCTGTGCTGTGGAGAGGGTTTCATGGCAGAGCCCTTTTGCTTGAGAAATTGTTCAACATGATGAATGAAGAGAATACTCACAAAACAGATGGAGGGGAGAGGTATAATGGAAGCAATCTAAGAAGGAAAAGACCCAAAAAGGTAAATGGCTGGAGTATTAGTAAAAGCATGTTGGGTTAGTAAAGATACAGGCAGTGCAATTCCTCTAGGTGTGTCTGTGTCAGGGATACAGGGTTCAGTATATTAACTTGCCCCTACGTTGGGTGGGGTGAGTATTGTGAAAAGGCAATAGATTATCAGTATCTACTACTGCCTTCTTTATGCTGCTGGTGAATTAGGTTGGTCTTCACAAGAGCAGGGAGTGTTAGGTAATGGCTGTTCTTTGGCTTAGTAGATACTCTGTTTAATGTAGGTTGTTTAGAGGAAACTCAGATGTGACGTTTGGTATTTTACATTATATTTCACAAAAAGGAGGATTGCTTTTTTTTATGTGCGTGTGTGTTTTTTTTTTACCTCCCCAAAATCACATTATTGTTTTGTTCAGGTTTAACAATATGCAGTGGCCTTTTACTCCTTAATTCAAATAGTGTTTTCCTTAGGAAGCAGAGAGCGCTATTGCGACCGTGAATAATATTACACCTTGCAAATGGTGGTTGACGTCTGTCTTTAAATCGGCCACAGATTGAAAGTCTGTGGCTATTGGGGATCTGAATAAAATGTGGGATTTTTAAGTCAAGCGGTGATATGTATAGGCTAAAACAACAAATCACTAAAAGTATTGTAAAATGGATGTTATTTATTGCCACACTGAGACGCATCCAAGTGTCTTCAGGAGGTAATGGGAACATACATTGCACTCAACAATACGACTGGGTAATTATTACACATCCAATAAGGAATTTGCAGACTAAATGGGCATGATTAGAAAGGATGAATAACATGCAAAATAATCATTCCGAAGAAGTTTCCCCCTGTGCCGATTTTAATATTTAAACATCATGTGAGGTTTGCTGAGTGGTGAATGTGAGGCTTTTTTTTTTTTTTTTTCTTAAACTGATTATATCTAAAGCTATATTAAAAAATGTAAATGTGAGTTAAAATGTCATACTACAAAGTGTTTGCAAAGAGGAATAATAAATCTAGCACTCTAGCTTGACATAAGTACTGGCAAGTGCACAAGGTCATATAATTGCCAGTTCACTCAGTATAGCAGCTGTGACATGTTGGAAATAAATGCTTCCTTGTTTCAATGAATACATGGTAATCCTTTGCCAGATGTTATTCTTCACCATGTATTTTGCTGTATATATCTGGGCTAAATTAATCCCTAGTAGCACCACTTTGCTGTTATCATTAGGCTTTCTTTATAAACGCAAGGATTGCTTGGTGATTTTGAGTGGTTTTTGGATGTGTGTGTCAATATGTGTTAAGAGTGGACTAGTGTGCATGAGTATCTGTGAATGAGATTGTGTTTGCTTTGTCACGTCTGGACTGGTAAACTTAAACTACGCTAACATTTTGTACATTATTATTATATTGTAATTATTTATTTGATAAATACAGATATGAATAAAACAATACAGTCATGCATCTTTATCAAAGACACACACACACTTTCACGGACACACACTGAAACATACGTGTTCTCAGACAAACACAAAGACTAGAGAATTTATAATGCCTCTATAACTTCATTTCCACCTTTTCAATTCAATCCGAATTAATTTATATCGAATTTCTTTACCCTTTGCATGAAAAACACATATTTATTAAAAAGCAGGGAAAACAAATGTGATTAAAAAAAGAATCTAAATCAAACAAAAAAAAAACATCCAAAATGACATTTAACGATTAGTTACCATTCCAATAATACTTATTGTAGCGGTATCTAAATCAATAAATGCTATACCTTGCACTGCAGTGATACCACAGGACCCCCACTCCTACCCCACCACCCCAACATCACCAAAGGGGATCACTTAGCACTGGCAGCCACTCCCTAGGGGTAGAGGGGCATATTTAAATTAAATGAAGGGGTCACTCGGACCCCCTTTGGGGATGGAGATGACATTTGGTCACTAGGGTAGGGGGAAAGGGAGGGAATTCAGCGGACCCCCTGCTGCTAGTGATCCCCCCCCCCCCCACCTTGCATTGTGGTTGGTGGGAGTGATGGTTAAGGGGTCCCAGGGGCCCCTACTTTAAATACTTAGGTACCCCTATCCTACACGGACCTATAGACTGTAGCAGGCTGCCTGATGCAGATATAATAATGGAAATACTACATTTTTCAAATCAAACGTGTATTAAACACCTTATTTTAGTTGCACAGTTGGCTTCGTACATAATTGTGCATTTATTGTACAGTGGCAATTAAAACTTTCATCTATGAACCATGTGCCAATTCAGCCACATCAGAAATGTCCTATTCTATATCCAGTTCTGCCACATGTCCTCTGTGCAGAAAACATATTCAGCCATGTTGGACACCCTCTTACTACTTGTAACAGTGTTAGTTTGTTAGAACTTACTCAGTAAGTCACTAAGCTAAGCATCAGCAAGGAAAGGAAGTAGCAGGGATATAATACCCTCGTTCTCTAAATATAAAATCAAAGTGTCACCTTGGATCACTAAGTGTCACATTTACATCATAATCAAAAAGACAAGTTGAAAGCTGAACTTTAAAGTGAAATAAGATCACATAATAAAGTCCTTAGCAGAGGATAGGGATACATAGGGACTTTCTGTCAGTAGGATTAAACAATGAGGTTACAATTCAATTTACAGTGAAGTCATTGCAGAACATCTAATTGTCAATCAGCACAACATATAATTGGTGTAGCCCTGCTAGCTCTTAAGCATGTAGTATGTAGAGTGCTTCCTCATTAATGTGTGGAATAAAAGATTACCACTCTCACAGGCTGGAATAAGAGTGTAGTAAACTTCCCAGATCCCTATCTCGCTAGATTGTAAGCTCCCAAGCTGCGCCCTCTGACCTCTTGTTTCAAGTTGTTTGTAATAAATTGCTGACTCTAAATTCATAAAGTAACTCTGCCCCATAGTAAATAAAATATTCTAATAATATTATATAAAACACCAAAGCTAATAAGCAAACCTCCTGTTGAACATTATTTTCTAGTATTTTTTTAAGCATGATTGTGCTAATTTTATTTTTGCTAGGAACTGCCACCTTTTGTTTTGTAGGACAGCCACTGGACCAAAGCACCCATCCTACTTCATTCCTACTTGTTACTGCATCTTTTGATATCGGATTGTCCAAACAAACACTTAATGGAAGAGTGGTTTGCAGTCTGATTGCTTGTATTGCCCACTACATATGGGTGGAACGTCTGCCAACATCCTTTAGATTTACAGAGACCTAAATAGGATTAATTATCATGATGGGAATTGTAAGTGAAGGGAGAGAAGCCATTGCTATGGTGGATTGCAAATAAGTGATTATATGCCTTAAAGCAGTGGTTCTTAACCTTGTTTGAGGTACCGAACCCATCAGTTTCATATGCACATTCAACGAACCCTTCTTTAGTGATAAATCACTTGACCTCCATGTCTTGACCTCTGTGACGGAGGCACCGCCAAACCCCTGAGACCGCCTCACCGAACCCCTAGGGCTGGATAGAACCCCGGTTAAGAACCACTGTCTTAAAGGATTGAGAAGATTTTCTGCAAGTCTAGCCAGGTGCAAGCGATCTTCCTCAGTGGAAGATAAAGCGGGAGAATTTTATCTGTAGAATGGGAATTTTGCACTGCGACATTGTAACAAATGTATCAATATAAATTGTAACTTCAGGTTTCAGAGTTAACTTCAGCGTTTACCGTATATCGACCTGGCTGTAAAAGTATCTCCTGACATTCTCTCTAATATCCTGGCTAAAGTCATGTTTAGTGGGATCTTTATAATCTGCCGCTGCTTATTTTAATAATTTCTTTTTAGTGTAAAAGACATGATCTCAAAGAGCAGGCGAATGTTACAGTGGCGTGTCTGCATAAATACAAATGAATGTCATGTAATGGCCCTGTTACAGGCCAGAGGAAAAATGTATTATAAACAATTATTATCTAATTACCGCTGTTAAATACATTATTTTGCAATATATTTTATCTTAAGTGGTTTAGGTGTTTTTTTAAATTTAAAATGACTTGTAAAAGCCACTCTCCTCTCTCACCTACTCCTTCTCAATCAAGGTGCTTGCTGATTCTGAACAAACAGCATTCTGATTGGTTATAATAATTCTCTCCAGTCTTCCAGACTTGTCTGGCCCAGGGAAATATTTATAAAAATCCAAAAAGGTTTCTGCTGCTATATCGATAGAACTTTTAATTAAGTCAAAAATATCGACATCGGCGATATCGATATTTATTAAGCCTTCTGACCTTTTTTAAACTCTCAAAAGTGTTTGCCTGGTTGAGGGTGTCGGAAACCCATTATTCCCTATGGAGATGGCGTAGAACATTTTCTACCCGTCAAATCATGAATACTGACGGAAACGGAGCTCCATTGAAAGTAATGTGTAAAGTGTAGCTGTATTAACGCAACAGTATTCTTAGATATTGATCTTCTTCGATATCGGTAAAGTTTATTGAGCAGTACATCAATAGAAGATGTGGCAAAAATTGAAAAAAATGGTGATTAACGCGGGGATAAAAGTGGTAAAACAGATAGAACTGCAGCAAATACGCTGAACTGACCTTTATAAATTTCCCACTATGTGTATAGTAAGGGACCTCTGTAAAGTAGTGATTATAAACTGGAGAGAAATCTATATTCTGTAAAAATCGTATAACAGAGGCAATTAGACTGACCTAAACAACATGGAAAGATGTTCCAGGAAGCACTGGTCAATGCAAGAAAAAGTCCAATATTCAGAAAAACCTGAGTCGATAGGAGAAGCTGTGGAAGCGCAAAAATAGAGAGAAAACAAAGGGAAACTTTGCGCTTCCACAGCTTCTCCTGCCTACTTCGGTTTTGGTGAATATTGGACTGGTATAAGGGCATAGTGGCAGATTGGCCCCTTTCTGGAAGCAGCGGGAGGATTTGAAATGACTCTTTTCCTGGACTGATTTTCCAACTTTTTGTGGACTGATTTGGGACCAGACTTGTCATCTTATTTGAAAGGTTTCCCCTTCTTTACTATTTACTTTTTTACATTGGTGGCGCTGTATATTTAGACAAATATTTGTTTTGGTTGTTGCTCTTAACTGGTCAATACCGCATTGACTGGGGTTTAAATAACAGAAATTTGTGTAGTAGTTAGGTAGAAAATATTATGCATCAGTTTTACTAAAAATAGGAATTTTTTTAGTCTACTTTTTACGTGATAGGCCACTTTCCTTGCTAAATACATTGGGTGACAAAAGGGTCTTTAATTCCAGCATTTGCCTGGTTGCTTGACATGGCTGAATTGCTATCATCTGCACAGTTATTTTGTATTTTCCAGCACTACGGGAGTCTTTCTAAATATCTGACATTAGTTCCGCTAGGAATGAAGGAATGTAACTTTCCATTGTCCTACCAGGTCATTCTGGGTATAGTTTGTGGAAAAAAAAAAAACGAATAAATCTCCCCATTTGGATTGGTGAGGTGGTTATTTAAATACAGCGCTTTTTTAAAAAAAAAAAATGTTAAAAGTTCTATTCATAAATTTTAATGATTTCTGTTTCTTTTTTATCTTTACTGATAACAGCTATGTTATTAAATAGACCTCGCCCAGTCCCATTGTTTTCTGTGGTGTTTTAGAGGATACCTATTATTCAGGAAGTGTGCCCCACAGCCCAATTTTTAAAACTAAATCGATAAATAACATACTTTTATAGAGATAATTTAGATTTTGCGGAAGTCCAAAATACTATAATGACATCAATTTATTTAATTTTCTGTTGGTGTTAATATTGTTTCTTTTAAAATGGTAGGGAAATTGCTCCCAATTCAAATCACATTGTTTTTTTTTAATTTGCAGTATTTGGCTATTTCATTAATTTTGAATTGTTGGATAAACATTTACAGGGATTATAGAGGGAGTTGCAAACACCAGAAGGCATGAAGAATGAGACGATCTAGAAAAGAGTACAGAGTAGTGTGAAATGTGTATTATTCTAAGTCCTCGGCGTTATCGATAAAGGAGCGCCACTGAAAGTAATGTAAATTGTAGAGGTATTGACACATCGCTATTTATCGATTCTTTTTTTTTTTTTTTCAAATTTATATAAATTAAGGGTAAAGGATAATAACGCAGAAAAAACTGTGAAAAACAGGCAAAAAGGAATGCTTGATCTTGGTAAATATCTCCTCATGTATAATTAGTGCTTTACAGCGCTGCTGGTGGTGGTAAGATGTGACTATGCATATAACTAGGATCAGGGGTGGTCCTGGCCCTATTGGCGCCCTGGGCCTCCCCGCGCCCCCCACTCACCTCCAACAGCGTTCCAGCGATGCACCTCCTCTAATGAGGTAAGTTGAATGCGACAGCGCTCCTTAGATGTTCGGGTCTTGCCGGCAGCTGCCGAATACAGCCGACAAGACCCGAAAAAGCCAAAGACCGTCACGTTCAACTTACCTCATCAGAGGAGGTGCGTTGCTGGAACGCTGTTGGAGGTGAGTGAGGGGCGCAAGGCAAGGAGAAGGGATGTGGGCGACATTGCCTGTCAAATAGATTGCGACCTGGGCCGTCTCCCACCTCGCCCTTCAGTAGAACCGGCCCTGACTAGGATGTATAATATTTGGTTCATAATATCCTTCTCTATTTTAGGACTCCTACTCCTATAGGCAAAATCTCTTTTGGGGTTGAATTGATGGTTCAGTCTCAAAACGTTTAATAAATAAAATATATTAAATAAAATATAGATTAAAAAATGTTTTAACTATTTGAAAACACAAAAAAAGGAATAAAAAATGAAATGACATTTGCTTGATTTGGCATTATAAAAATTGTCTCTGGAGTGACTAATTTATTAAAAAAAACAAGGTGTGCAGTAATTGCAGTAATTGTATTATGTATAAAACATTTGTGATATTTATGGTCCAAAAATCAGCATTTTGATATATTTGCTACCAAACTTCTCAATCAGATTTGTTGACCCCCACCCCCCCCATTTTATTTTATGTCGTTGCTTACCACATGGTGGCGCTAGGGATTGGGGTTTACTACTCACAATGTAAAATTAAGTACTGGTAGATGGAAAGATGTCTACCCCTCTACCTTTATTACCCCCTAACCTTTAGGGGAATATTTACAAAAAATCATTCACTTTTATTCACCTGTTTTCGACAATTTTATTTCCAACGCATTTTCGTTTTCCCCTAATTTATGTAAAGTTGAAAACAATTTATCAATATCGATGCGTTAATACTGCTAAATTTTACAATACTTTCAGTGGAGCCCTTTAATGTCGATATAGGCGATATTTGCATTCAGGGACTTAGAAAAAATGTAGTGCCCCATCTCCATAGAGAATATTGTGTTTTCGCCACTCTCAACCTGGCGATCACTTGTATTAGAAAAAAAAGTTAAAATAAATCTTGATATCGGTGAAAAACGGCGAATAATCTTGGTAAAATACCCTACAGCGTGCGGCATCGGGGAAAGTGAGGGTCACAAGTACAATTAAAGGAGACCTAAATTAAAAAAAATAAAAAAGGACTGTTAAAATACTTACCTTATACAGAGCCGATTGATTACAGTTACAGCATGAGCTGTGCTGTAGTTAGCCGGCAGCCGAAGCTTCCCCCGACGCCTCCTTAGTAGCCAGTATGCAGCTCCTTCTTCCTGCTTCACTGGCTTCTACATCATCAGGCTCATTGCAGGGAGCGTTCTCATTGGCCCTTGCAATGAACGTGATGATGTTTAAGCCTTGAAACACCTGAGGTGAAGCAAAGTGGGAGGAGTTGCAGCGCATCGAAGGAAGCATCGGGTGCCAGCTAATTACAGCACGGCTCATGCTGTGACTGCAAACAATCAGCTCCATATAAGGTAAGTATTTTAACAGTTCTTTTTTTAAAATTTTTTTATTTTTTTACTTTAGTTCTCCTTTAAAGAAATTTTTGGCAAAATGCCCCCCCTCAGAACATTAACAATTTCACTGGGATTTCATTGTATGTGGCATTTTGCAGTTGCCTGTATTATCAAGCATTCCACCTGTTTAGAACTAACAAAATATGGTGGAAAACTATAAAATAGACATTTGTTTAATGCCCTAGAAAAAAAATAAAAAGATCTACTATGATGAGAGCATTTGCACAGTTCAGAATGAAATCTTGCCAGCCAATATGGAACTAAGGCTAAATGATCAAAACAGCTGTGAAGGTTTGCACTGAAACATAAGTATAGTCTGCTGAAATTGTATATTACAATTTGCTAAATAAGTGTTTTGAGATACAATTAAAATAGACAAAGACAGTTGTTTACATTTCTTTTATGAATGGTGAATTGCGCTATAGACTGAGTAAGGAGCTTTGTGTTTTGTTTCTTTCTACCCCGGGGTTGAAGCTGTAGAAATCACACTGGCTGTGTTTGGACAGTTTGTTCTTGTTATAATAAGACCTTTTTTGTTAGTGACCTTCCCGTGAATGTGTAACAAGCTGACTGCGTAAGAGGACGTGGTAAACACTCTGTCATTAATTGAATTGGAGCCAGAAAATAGCAGTTCATTAGAGAGATCTGACTGAATCACTGCCATTCACACTCCTGATAATTTCAGATTTAGCAAAGAAAGAAACTTTGTCTTGTAGAATGAGAACAAGATCAATTGATATTTCGTTTGACTTTTCTTTGCCATAACTGAAGACTTATACATCATCCGCTATGCTTATAATATATGTTAAAAGAGAAAATGCTAGTTTCATTGTATCATATATCTTTCATGTGTTTAAAATTTCAAGGGCCACTAACACTAGAAAAATAACATTTCTATTTGGTTTAGAATGATAGTTTTGTTTAAATGTGTCATCTTGGATGTTAAATACCTAATTTGTATTGTTTTGTGTTTTTTTTTGCTTGTTTTTTGTGCCGAGCTGTTTGTAGCCATCTTTTATAAGTTGGGCTTTCTGAGACAGTTCATGAATATGTAATATTTAAAGAAAATAATTCTCAGCGCATGGTTTTATTGGCTTAACAAGTAGATGATGTCATCAGTCATTTAAAGAGGTAAACACAAAACATCACAAAACTGGAATTTAGATTCTTTAATAATTCAACATTATCTGTACCTGCCATTTCATACCCAAAATTTTTTTTTTTGTTATTTCCGCTTTTACCGTTTCTTTAAGAGATAATAAGTTACGCATAGTCATATTTGTGGGTCTGTAGGCTGGGGGACTAAATGACCAGACTTTATAAAGGTGGTATTAATATTAGGAGGTCTGACACTTTTCTGCACATCTGTACAGCTGTTTTTTTCACACCTTTACGAGACAATTTGGCCTTTCGTGAATAAGCTTCCATTGGATTACCAAATCATTATGTTCAGTAAGCAGAGACTAGTAGACTATAGTGATACCTTTTATTGCAAACTGAATAGATGGTAAATGCTGCTTTCCACACTACTTAGCTCTCTTCTTCAGGCAT
>WMED01030919.1:0-10022 GCA_019650415.1 Pipa parva | reverse complement strand
GTGAGGCGAACGCTTCGCGGCTCACTTCGCACTATGGTGAATGAGGGCCTAAGTCTCTGATAAATAGGATTCATAGAGGAGTGGAATGCTTCTAATATTCTCACTTCCCTATACTAATATATAAAGCACTTTTCCCATGTTTGTATTATATTTGTATCACTGAGCTGTACAGCGCTCCATAATTTAGTGGCGCCTTATAAATGAAATTAAAATGCCTACATACATACTGTACATTCTTTACCGAATACTGAAATCACATATGATCAAATAGAGGCCTTATATGCTTTGCCTAGTAGTATATGTTAACTCTGCTTCAACCTATGTTACTAAATTATTCAGAATATGACATAGAAATCTATCAGCAGATTGAAGATCAAAGTCATTAGACTACAAGGAGAAGAGATTATAATAAGCAATGGGAAATAGTTTGCAAACCTTAATGTACTAAATGACTTAATCTCACATCAGACACAAAGTAACTCCATATGCAGTTTTATTCTCTGGCTCCTGTGGGCAATTGATAATCTGATCTCTGTAAAACTACATGGAACCAGTATTCTTCTTTGACACTATTAATTACATGCTTGGGAACATTTTGCTGTCCATGATTAATATATTTTTGAAGCAATACCAGATGTTATTTTATATACTTTTATTATAGTAATACCATAATAAGGAAATGTTCTCTTCATTTGGCCTTAGTGTACAAAAAAAAAATTATTTGTTTTATGATCACTTGAAAAGTTCCATAATAAATAAAAAATTGCAAAATCAGCCAAGGTCATTTAGCATATGATATCATCGAGACATTCACAATCTTATACAGACAATATCTATTACAAACAAACTGACCAAAATAAGGCCAGCAGATTACAAGCACATGCTAAGTACCAGGTACCAGGTTGTACTAATATACATAAATATAATAATATAAATATACATATATACAGTATATTTGCAGGCAAATATTCTCTTTTTAAAATAAAGGCTGCAGAATTATTGGAGTCTAAAGGGGGTAATTCACTGAAGTCCGATTTGTTGAGTATAGGTGCGAATTCGCCAGATAAAGACAGTCGCTATAGGCTGCTACTGTCGCAGCTGCATCTTTATAATGAGAATATTGTCACAGTCATGACTTTATTACGGGAAAATTGTCGCCATCTTAACAATAACAAATTGTCGCAAATTTACAATGGGGAAATTGTAGCGGATTTGCTATGGGTATCCGCTGTTTGTGTATTGAAACCTATGATTTTTTTAAAAAATCTGCTGCTGTGAAGAGTTAAGTAGAAATTTGAATAGACGAGTGAATGATGATATATGTGGACTTTGTAAGGGTGTTTGACAATGTTTCACACAATCACCTGTTGTATAAATTAAGGTTAGTTGGTTTGGAAAGTCCAGTTTGCAATGAATTCAAAACTGTCTAATAGACTGTCTGGAGATTTGTGGTCAGTGATTGTTGCTTTCAATGTTCTGCTGTTATAAGTGGAGTACCCCAAAGTGGACAGTCTGTTAGGACCATTATTGTATTGAATTTTGACCAGTTCCCCTACACATTCTCACCTTCCACACGCTCCTCTGCTTAGTCAATAGTAGAAGAACCTGTGGACGCATGCACAATATGATGCGAAGAGCTCTTTTTAGATCATGACTATTGTAGACGCCCAAATTGATCCCGTAGTTGCCACATCACAGAGTTTGCACAATAAGTGAATATGGGGAAGTGGAGAATAGATGCAAATTTAGAGCTTTACGAGACTATTTGGACTTCTCAGAATGTAGCCCTTAATGTAGACATTGTAAGATTGTCTATGCTAAATATTTGCATACACTTTGGGGGGGATAAAGCCTGGATGAGACCATGATGGAGAGACAACAATGCAAACACAGGAATTACATTAAAAATGCCTGTATTTTACTGGGATCTTTTGAGATAAAATCAGAGAATAATGTGTCACCTGGCACTAATATAATACTGTGGCTAAAAATATTAGCACCTTGCAGTTGAAAAAACAGCTCACAAATCATCCTAAAAATAAACTGAAATTAGCAGCATTGTTCTCCAGAATTCTCGATTTGCATTTTAATATTTCAGAAGCTCTGATTTTGTGCCCACTGATGATGGGAGCTGTGGGGAGAAGGTGGAACTACAGTGGAATACACTGAACCAGTAGGCGTCATTTTATTTACTAATATTACCTTTTCCAAAATTGACAGCACAACTTGTTTAATATGTCGCTGATGCCACTACAGTCAACTCATTATTCTGTTATCAGCCCATAGTCAGTAGTCACATAAAAGTATTAAGCCACTTAATGCACCATAATTCTAATGGCATCAGTGGCTGTGGGTGACATCATTGCTCACAAATCTCTACACTTATTGTAAGGTCCAAACAAGAATTTATCAATGCATAACTACACTACACTGCGCTCCGTTCCAGGCATAATATATACGAGATCTTCTAACGGCACCAGGCAAGTTTCTGAGCCAGTCATTGTAATTTACAAACAAAAAAATATTCTTTTTCTGACTAATGCAAGACCAAATGGGATTAGTTAAATATTGTGCGCCACAGCTTTCCTATGTAGCGGTTAGTTTGTGACATTCAATTATTTTATTTCATATTATATTGCAGAGTATTGCTAGTGAAGGAAAGAAAACCAGTAAAACTGATGTTAAAATCATCTCTTCAACAATAAACAAAAGGGAATGAGTATTTGTGTTTTTTTAATTTTTTTCTTCTTTGACAATAGTATTGTCTAAAATGATTGTTTTAATTATAGAAAAAAACTTAAGCCCGGTGTTTATCCCCCAACTATGAATTTAGTCCTCAATTACACAGCTTTTTAAATAGTTTAAACTTTTTTTTCTGTTAAGGTTCATGCCAAATCGCTTAAGGATACATTTAAATGTCATTGGGGTTTCATCATCTGTATTGAGACATAAAAAGACATGAAAGTCTAAAATTACCTGTCTACACGGATAATTGAGGACAAAGTTGTACTGTTTAAATTGCAGAACTACGAATCAACCATAGTTAAAAACCACTTGGAAAGCTTTAATACGTCAAGAACATAATTTGTGATGGAAATGTATGACTCTGAGTCACCCAGTTCTGAACTGCCAGAAAGGCAACTTTTTTTACTCGACATTTAAAGCAGCGCTATAAATTAATAGGCATAGAATACATTGTTATAGAATATCACACAAGTTTGTAATTGCATTTGTTTATAAACATTGCAACAATTTTCTAAATGTTAATAGTGTATTACTAAAGCACGTTTATTTATTAATTTAAATGATCAGCGCATCTTTATTTGATTGAGAAAACAATGCAAAGCCCATTCAGAATATTTCATTATATGTAAACAGTAGCACCAAAAGAGTGGATTAGTACACTAATAGATGCACCTGATTGTTCCAATTTGAATAGGGACCAAACCAATAGACAGGGATCTGTAGAAGGAGCTACCCATGAAAGGTAATGGACAAAGCTTACTACACCTGCACCTGAAACCCTCTTAAAAGTATCTGCGATAAACTGTTCATGCAAACCATGGGCAAAATTTAATACATTCAGAAAAGCCAGATTTCACTTTTACGAGTTTATTCCCACGAGATCTCAGAAGTAAATATTGCGAGATTTTTTTCGATTAATATTTACCAACTGAAATTTTTTTTTTTCAAATTTTCCGATGGGAAGGTAGCCATACTTTGCATTAGTAGCATGACTACCTTTCCATTGAAAAATTCAAGTGGAAAACTCAATCAAAAAGTTTCGGTTGATCAATGAAATCTCGCAATGTTTACCGTGAGAAACTTCCAAGATCTTGTGGGAATAACCTCAGAAAAGCAAAATTTGGCTTTTCCGAGTTTATTAAATTTCGCCCATAATAAATATACTACTGGAGGCTGGAATGTTTATTGCTTTTACTATTGTTTCCTGCAAGCAAGAACTTATACCCTAAGCAGTGGTAAAATGTAAGCTCTTTGGCTAAACTGGCACCCAGATAGTATCACTGCAAGTAATCTCAGCTAGGAAAGGCTCTTGCTAGTATTACATTACCTAGATCAATGTTAATTCATTCGAGAAACTTTTATTATCTGGGAATCCTCCTTAAATAAATGATTTCTGTTTATTCACTTCTTTGTGATCATTAAAAATGTGTGTTTGTATACTACCATGTAGGCAATATATTGGTACCTACCATATACAGGAAGAGAGGGCTTCAATGAGCTAGTAGGGCAAGACGCAAATATAGCCAAAGGATATAAAGGGAGATGAGATGGATGCAACAGTGTTATGCTGAAATATGCACTCAGAAAAATACAAAGGAGGCCTACAGTAATTGACTGCCCAAAGTATCCTGATATAGGTAAACAGCATGACAGGGAACATGGGGGTATGTGATAAGTTTGTGTTTATGTTCCTTTAAATGTTTGTGCACATATCATCAGAAAAAAATGTTCTTGTTTTTTCTTATAACACTTACTACTACTTAATAAAGTACATTATCACTCAATCAATTAAACAAATCAATTATTTAATTCTGAAAAACTGTTCAAAAACGTGTGGTAAATTGAATAGGGTTACTTAGAAACAGAGATTTTAGAATGATTATAAGGAGAACCATGGAACATTAGGGAACGGATGGTGGGGAGGCCAAGCTGGGCAGACAATTACAAACCCATTGGGCAAAGTGACTATGTCATATGGAAGTCCTCAGTTACATTTCAGCACATAGGAAATGCATATGAAATGTGAGAGTAGATGAAGCTTTAAACAAGGATATTAATTTTATTTCTTACCACACCATATGCCTTAAAGATAAATGTAAAGAGCTACAGTATACATATAAACAACAAAGCCAAGTTCATTATACACAGTCAGAATGATATTAAATATCATTATTGCATGAGCATTAGCTAACTTAGAGAGGGCTGATTCATGTCATTTAACATAATCTAAGTGTGATAAAAATATACCTGCTGGGAGTTTCACTAATCTGTTGACGTTTCAGCACCTGCCTCACTTGATGTTATATACTAAGGCTTTGGTTAAAAGAAGTTTGTCTAGACTTATGTCATTATTCATAAATACAAACTGGGGTGGATCTACCAAAAGTATATGGGTGTAGCGTTTTGCAGTGTTTAGTGATGTTAAAACATGCCTGTGGCATTTTTTTAATAAAATAGTAGCATCTGCAAGGAAATCCAAGTCAGATAATTCAGCCATGTCTTGTAGTGATCCCTTCCAATCTAAACAGAATAGGAGCGAGGATATGTACTATATACAGTAGGTAGGAGAAGAGGCTGGTATCATGGGGTTGAAGGACTCAGGCCTACTCCCACAACTTCTAGAACAGGTTATTTCATTACAATATGTCACACTGGGGCCTATACTGGCATATGTACATCACTGAATGAAAGTAATCAAATGACACACCTATTCTTTGCTACTCCACTGATCATTCTGCTAAACCTAACACAAAAAGGAGCAGATGTGCATGTAGAATATGGCGCATACTATGCACAAAGTACTTCAGCCATTTTCAGAAGGAAAAGGTATGACTCTGTGCCAGATGCTGGATTTAAGTCTTCTTTGTCTCTTTAAGTGTTTATGTGTTAAAAGTTGACATTATTTCTGATTATCTGGGGTATGTTGCTGTATCTATTACACTGATCATATTACTTTTTTTGATGATGATGATGAGTATGAGTCTTTGCTACAAATCTAGGTAAAGGAAGGAAGATGGGTTTTTAACCACAGAAATTGTTCAGTCTGCAAATGAACAGATCCTACTCCTTTATTAAAGTACTTCTGTATATGTTATTTGGTACGTTGGTGCTCATTATATGGGTATATAAGTGCATTACATTGTTCACATTCACAATATGCATTCCAGTAGCACACTTTTAATTAAGCTGCAGTATTCTCATCTCAACTTATTGGTCCTATAATACTGACAGTTTTCTCCTATGAGTCCATGTGGAGTATTTTCTCACTGTAGAGTTACAGTGGCAATAAGAAGCAACTCTTTGAAAAATAAGAAGCAATCAACCTGTTTAAAAATGAAGTTTTTATAAAGGAAAGTGGGTAATGGACTCCATAAATCATAAATGACTAGTTTTATTCATTTATAAGGTTACAAATTACAGGAAGATAAATGCAATTTCTAGTTCTACTATTACACCAGGTAAACAATATACAGCATGTAAATTATAGAAATTACACATTTTGAACATATTATAATATAGTAATTTAAATGTGCAGAATCTAGGGGCATACCAAATATCAAAATAATATTTATTATGCTGTATTTAAATGGGAAAATCCTACCAGGCAACTCTTCTTTCCACACTATTATTTGCAAGAATTCTGGGTGACAGGGTTAACCAATCTCTCTTTAAGCTGTATACACACCTGAACATGTTTTGAAATAAATACTTTCCATCTTATTTGGGTGGGGAAAATGTATTGTGTGAATAGGGTTGCTACAAAAGGTTTCCACAGAAAGTAGATTGCAAAACTTGGTAGAATTTAATGAAATCAACATTTTGAAATCACATTACTGGCAGCTTGCTCATGGGAAAGGGGGGTTAAAAAGTCCCAACCAATCAGAGACGGTTGGAGATAAAGAACACCATAATAATAAATGGCTAGATGAGGGAAGCCATAGCAGGGAGTCTGGGATTAAAATGGATCCAAGGGAAACCAAAAAGGAGATGAGAAGAAGAATTAAAGAAAACAAAACATTAGTAAGAGTTTGGGCCTTGTTGACTAAAGGCCAAATTGTCGCAAATAGCTCTGAATTCACATCCATTCATCACTTCCCCATGTAAATTTTATTGAGCAAACTCTGCATTGTGTCAAATATTTGACTAATTCATGCGTGATCTTGCAGAGCTCTTGTATTCCAGAAGTCGTAAGTACTGAGGAGTAGGAGGTAGCAGCGACAGGACTGTAAAATAGCAGGCAGACCCTAAGGCACGGAGACTGAGTCTAAGGTAACCCCAGTATTCACCTAGAGCCCCCGCAAGGAGGTTAGGGCTTAGCTGCGGAAGTTACCCAGGTCACGGTCCCTAGGGCTGAACTAATACAGAACTGGAGCAGGTGGGCAGAAGTAGACACAGCAGGCAAAGACAGGACTGACAGCACAATGGTACTGATACAGGATAAGCAGACACAGAAATTCAGCAGGATACCCGACACTATAATCAGGCTGAAGTCTTCACTAGACAACACTTGAGGCACCAAGGAAACGCTTAGGAGTCCTTATAATTGGGCGCCGCCATAACTGACAGGCTTCCTTTATACTATGTCACATCCCATATGTATCAGCGAAACTTCATATTGCCTTTGAATCACAGCTTTTCACATGCAGAAGCATTGGGTATTGTCACAGACGTCTTTCCCCCAAATAAAAAACAATAAGAGATTCTATGTTGAGAACAAAGAGGATAAAACATGTTCTTTTGGTGCATTCAAAATTTCTGGCCAATTTCTCTTTTGTGTTTAACGTTACTAAGTTATAATTGTTCCTTCATTTAGAAGTACTTGGTTTGTGAGTCATTGTAAGTTCATTGTCTTGGTATTATACTGCTGCTTTGGATTACTCTATGTAAAGAAGACAACACAGTCAAATATGGATCATAAACCCCCAACATAGCTGAAGCAAGTGGTACTGAAAGCTGTTCACCACTTTCCAAAGTATAGACACACTGATAAGGATTTACAGTTTCAAGTATTGTCCCCACTTCCAAACCGGAAGACAGAACTTTTACACTGATGGACTGGCTAGCACAGTCTTGAGACCTCAACTCTATTGAGCTCATCTGGAGTGAGCTATTTCCATCAGTACTGGCAGCACTAATCTTCTAATGTATCTTGAGCCAGGTCACTTTACATTAAATTGCCAATAGAAGACTACTGTATAATGGTACAAATGACTTTTTTTTTAAAAATGTAACTGGGTTCTTAACCCTGTTTATCCCTACTGAAAATCACCAAGAATGAATAAATGTGCATATAAATCCAATAGGTGTACACCGCAATGTCACTCAACGCGTTTCTCTGGCACTGCTCCGGCTTCTTCAGGAGAATAAATGAAGTAGATGTCAGTTCAGTTCACCATCAGCTTGTAAAAAACTGGGTAAAATGTACCCTATATAATTTCAGAAGCTGACAACTAGAATTCCATTTCAACATCTTCTAAGCTGTAATTGCTGCAAATGAAGAATTTTTAAAGTTTGATTAATAAAACAATCATTCATACGTATGGCATTGCTTATGTATTTTGGGTCAGTTTATTGGGCCCTTGATAAGTCTTTGAAAAAACAAAGATTGTGTTTGCATGCTAATGTATAGTAAAGGGTTTCTCTGAATTCCCTCTTATCAGTTACATCTCCATAGCCAAGCTAGCATTTACTATCACAAGGTGTAGGGTTGTGTCATTATTTTGATCAATGCTTTTATACCAAGATGCACTTAAAATAGAAACATACAAATTGGATTGCATTGGTTCTTAATCAATAAATATAAAAACATATTAATGTCACAGCAGTACTCCTGTACATTACATAAAATCCCAGAGCAGCATTACTAATCAATTACACATTACACCTTACCTTAACTAATAGTTATCTTAAAGTGTAAGTAAAGTTATTGACCAAACTATACATATACATATATGTTATATTTATAATGTATAAAGATAAACTACAACATTTAAAAGTAAAAATGATTTTTTTTTTTTTAGTTCTCACCTCATAATCCTGCTGCATTAATCCTACAGGATCTCTCTGTAACTTCCTCTTCCTGGTTAGTGCCCAGAAGCCCCCCTTCCCCTAATGAGGTCACATAATGACTCATTCTGCTAGTGCATGCTTAGTAATCTCATACTTTCCTCTCACTGCTAAGCCCTGCAGCACTGAATTCCGACACTGTCTGTGTCAGTTTTTAAGACAGAGAATGTGATAGGGTTGGGGGCGTGGCCTTCTCCACTACAGGAAGGAGGAACATTTCACAGAGGGATTACAAGTGCTGCAGAGTGAAAAGGTGAGAGAGGATTTTACTAATCGTTTTTACACTTTACAATACTTTAATGGGGCAAACTTTATAAATAGGGTTTACTTACACTTTAAGTACTGTTCTCCCCAACAGTAACTGAATAGGTGTAGAATCCTGTACTTTCTCTAAGTTGGGCACTCATGTTTGCTTGGGTGACCTCTCCTGGAAAATTCTTCATTCCTGAAATATCCTTCACTAAACAGATACCTGTGACATTGAGGTCACTAACATACATAGGGGGTTATCGACTAAAGGGAGAATTCAACTGTTGAATTCTCAGCCAGTGGATTCCCATAGCAAATCCGCGACTGCTGCAACCTTTAGAGTTTCACCCCGTGTGTTTTTAACTCTGAATGTGGAAGGAGAGAGCACAAACATGATTCTGATGCTAAATTTTAAATCCTGTATGCACACAAAATATATGTTGAGTATTTCAAACATTCAACTCCTTCTATTCCAGCAGATACTGGTGACAGCACACTATTTTATTATGTATAATCTCCATTTAAAAAAAGTACTTATTTGCTTATGAAATGTTTTACAGAAAACAGATTCATTGGGCAGACCAGGTGAACCAATTGTTTTTCTCTGTAGACAAATTGAAATGCTCTGTTACTGCTTTGTATTACACATTAAAAAAAACTGTTAGATTTAAAATAAATCAGTTTCAATAAATATCTATTATTCCCAGAGCCGGCTCTCCGTATGGGCGGAGAGGGCCGTTGCCCTGGGCGCAATTAGCAAGGGGGCGCACGCACCGGCGCCCCCTTGCTAAATGCCGTCGCGCTCCTCTACATTGACTCATGTGACCCGATCGGTCACATGAGCCAATAGAAAGCCGGGAGCGCTCTAATGAGCGCTTCCGGCTTTCAGTCAGCCTACAGGGGAAGAAGCAGGCAGGAGCCGCGATCGCGCCTTCGGATGGGGTAAGTAAAGCCCCCCTCTG
>WMED01030917.1:0-10023 GCA_019650415.1 Pipa parva | reverse complement strand
AGACTAATCCAGTCTCTTCTCTTCCCTGCCTGGAAGAGGAATTGACTTCCTCCTGCATTGGACTCTGGGAGCAATCTCTCTTCTTTAATATATATGCATAATATTGAAACACTAGATTACTAGTGACATCTACTGGCAGGAGTGAGCAGCTGCAAGCTTTGCTATATAACACATTATTGTATTAAAATAAATTTGCCCAATTTTGGCAGATTATGAAGTCAACAACAGCCATAAGTTGGGAATTTCTCTTAATATTTCATGCTGCTAAAGCCATTCATTTGCCTTAGGTCATCATTTTATGCCATCACAAAATAGCAAATAGCAATTCGGAGGTTGTATGTCTCATATATTGTCCTGGCATGACGAGCAGTTTAAATAAAGTAATTTACAGGCAGGTATTCATTTAAGGCTAGGTTCATACACCAAGTGTATTTTTCTATTGTACTTACCAGCAGCAGTGTGAACACTCTCTCTGCATTCACAGATCTTTCTATTTGGTCGCATTTTGTGCATGGCATATCATATGCCGGCCGAAATGTGACACCCAGCATTTCGGACCCGGCGTATGCGCATCATACACTAGTGTGTCCGAAACTAAGTAAGTACCATAGGGAAACATTGATTGGTATTTTTTTTTCACACTAGTGTATGATGCGCTGCGCATCATATGCTAGTGTGAACCTAGCCTAAAACTCTTGGTATAACATTGTGAATCTCTTTTAAGAAGAACAATGTCCCAATCTCCACTTTGGGCCTGTGTAAGTTGAAAGTCAAAAATGATGCAACTAAGGACAGGTAAACATTGGGTTGATCAACATTACTAGATACTACAAGATACAGCTCATATATTAACCCAGTCTGTCTCACAGGTAACACATGAGCCTTCTCGAATAGATATTCTAAGGGAAACATAAGGTATATTTTATCTAAGAAGTACAGTATATATGATAACATTATGGATGCCTTTAGCATGAACTGTATACAGTATAGAAACAGTATGACTGTGGTTGTGACTACACATATTTTTATAGTAGCTGTTCTGCAACAACTAGGGCTTATTCACAAATGCTGCTATAGTTTACCTTACTGTCTTACCTCTGAGAAATTAGCAGTAAATATACAGTACTTGTTGCCAAACTTCATAAAAGTTTGTTTTCATATTTTCAAAGATATGTTTTTTACCTACAGAGTAGACATTCAAAGGATAGTCTTTATTCATGCACCTTCATGTGTATTTTACTAGTTTAAATGGTATAGTATATGACTATGCAGAGTTGGCTCCTCTATATATCTGTGCATATAGCTGTTGTATTAATCACATGAACACAGGTAGAAAATTAAATGTTGTGATATTTTGATCTCTTCTGTAGTTTTTTTACTCAGTGAGCCCCAACAGTGCTACAGCCAAATTTAGATGCCAGAAATGTGGTTAATATTGTCCTATTCCTAAAGATTTTGTTTATATTATGATTTTAAGGAAAGATGATATTATATGGAAGTACTTTTCAGTACCAACATATGTTGTAGGGAAAACAACCAAGGCTAGTACTACACTGTGCATTTTACTGTTATTCTCATCGCCTCTTGTGGCAATACGCACAGACTCAACCTGAGGGTCTCTCCTGAAACAGATTAATAGAAGATCAATTAATCCTACTCCTCAAGCTAACCCAAATGTAATTTGCAATTCACTCATTCCCAGAGGTGCCAGAAAAACATTGCCAAGCAGTTCTGTGCAGACCTGGTAAGGACAAAATTATAAGTTAAATAAATGGAGTCACCCAAAGGAACGTGTAATTTTAGCAGAAGAACAACAGAGTTGATGTACACAAGGGAATTATGTTTCAAGGTCACATGAAATGTAAATATCAAATCTAGCTAAAGTCTTCTACTTGGAAATGGAAAATGTATCTAAGGCAAGTAAATGTGAGCTATTTGCATTCAATACAGTGTAAAATGTGGTGCAAAGCAGACATTTTACAAATTCACAGTCCTCATATTGTCACTGAAAAGCTAAAGAGTAATGGGGCATAAAAGCAATACTGAATGAAGGAAATATTTTTGAGGCAACACTTCCGAGGATCTGTTACTTTAACTGGAAGTTTCAGCCAACCAACTCTTCTTATTCTTAAATTTAGATCTGAAATCAAATGTTTTGTAATGCAATACAATAAATTATACTTTTATAAGGGCGGAATTTATTAAAACACCACATCACTAAATGTTGCATGGTAGTTCAGAGAACCCTGGGTAATTAGGTAACCATACAATGGATTACAGCCTTTTAGGGCGAAATTTATGAAACTCGGAAAGACCGTGGGCAGTCTTTCTGAGTCTATCGAGTGAAATCTCACATTGTTCTCGCAAGATTTTTTCCAGTTTTTCTATCTCGATTTTTCGAATTTTTTCAGTGGAAAGGTAGCCATACTTTACACTAGTAGCATGGTTACCATCTTTGTAATTGTATTTATTTATTTATATAGGGCTGATATATTATGCAGTGCTTTACAGAGATTCATCATTCAGTTCAGTCCCTGCAGCATGGAGCTTAGAAAAAATGTGCCGTGAAGCATTCCGTTTGCAGCGTATGTGCGATAGTGCAGCTGGAACAAGGCAAGTTCCATAGGTTTACACTGTGTGGCTTTTTTTGTTTTTTTGCATGGCGTATATTACAAGTGTGACACTTGTAATGTACATTATATGCTTAAGTGCCCATGTGAGACAAACTTCTAGGCAAATAAATACTAGAATAAAGGAACATCAGGATAAAAATAGAACTTTTAAGAAAGATACAGATACTGATACTCCAGTATCAAGGCCTTTCTATGAAAAAGGTCATAATGCCTCCCAGCTAAAGTGGCTATTATTAGAGGTGGTGCAAATACCTTAGTATATTGGTGGCAATATGAGAAAATTACTACTCCAGAGAGTAGCTTTATAGATAAATCGATTAGAGTCATTACAGCCCCAGGGTATGAATGATATGTTGTTGAGTTTGAAACCTTTCCTCTAACCCCTGTTTTATTTTCCTTGCAGATTGTAACTCTGCGATCCTGTTTTTTACTGTTGTGACTTTATACCTGTAATTGTAAGTAAATTCATATTATTTGCCATAATCATCCTATACGTATACTATTTGGATTTTACCTGGTTCAGGTTTGTTAGATCACATACATGTGCTGCACACCTAGGCCTTTAAGGTAGGCTTTTTCAGCAGTACCTAGATGTTTCACCATTGGACTTCAACCTGTGGGAGAGACTTAGTGCAATCCCCACTCTGGACTATCTCATTATTGGTTTGGAATTGGTGGGTGGGATTTTTTTTCTTATATTGTTTGTTCTATACAACACTCTTGTTCACTTGATAAAGGGTCCAGGTGTGACCCTAAAGATGTTGTGATGCAATACAACATTGCTTTTTTTTGCAATTGATTTCCTGAGCTCCAGCATCATATACAGTTTTCATTTCGCTGACTGTAAGGCATGTAGTGTACTATGCTGTGGAGCTACCTGCATACAGTGGCAGCACAGTAAAACCACTATGCTTGATGTGCATGTTTTCATAGATACACTCATCTTTTATTAGCTCTGTCCATTGGTTTTTATTGGATTATACGGTAGGGTCCCATTATACTCACCAGTAACTCCACAAAAAAAATGCCATTTGTCTTGTCAGTTACTCCATTGCTGTACTTGTGAAAATGTCATCTTGAAAATTGAATTCCTGTTTTTTTCCTGTTCTTCCTATTGATAGCTGCATTTGGGGGATATTTATAAAGATCATTTCAACCTTCAAAACTCAACATTATTTTTCATTTTGCTGGACTCTTCTGCTGATTTATATAGAATTGAAAAAAAATTGTTGATATTGAAAAAAGATTGATATCAATAAATTCCAATCGGTTGAAACTGGCACACTTTGCAGTGTTTTCAGTGTGGTTCACCATCCATTTCAGATTGATACTGACATTCTTGATCAACGTGGAAACTAATCCGACTGTGACTAAATACAGGATCAACTCCATGACAGCCTAAAGTAAGGAAACACTTTTGGTGGAAAGGTATGTTATGATATTATTATATTGCCACTATTTCACCAGTGTTAACAGGTCAAAAACGTTTAGGGCCTTATTGACTAAATTCTGAACTCACCTGTCCACTTCACTTAGCTACAATTTGAGTCACATCACCAAAATAATTACAAATTCACTTCTCCATATTTATGAAGATTTGTTGAACAAGGGGATTGCTATGGATACAGTCACATGCGTAGTGGGGTGAACTCAAATAGAGGTAGGATGTGAAGTCATGTGAATTGATGTGAATTCCCTGAGTAAAGTACAGTGATGTCTTCCTTCTATGTCACCTTGTCCTAGTTCAAATCTATTTGTAGAAAAATTTAGTCGCAGTCGCCATTGTCACTTTTGAAGAAATAGTCACCTTATGCCACACCGGAGCTCTGCCATCAACCCCCCATTTCACCACTATAATGTAGTGAAGTCAAACATGTGAATTCGGAGCACTACACCTTGTTGAATTCATGACTGCAACTGGCTCGGCCACTTGGTGAACATGCAAAATACCTGTGCACGTGTGTGTGAAATAATGTAAAGAGCATTGTAAATCTGCAACTATCATATTCGCCCAAATTAGATGTGTATTCACCACATTGCAGAGTTCGCTCAATAAGAAAACAGGAAAGTTATGATCAAATGTGAACTCATATATGTGATTATTCATTCTTCAGTCAATAAGGCCCTTCGACTTTTATAAATATCTCCCTTAGGGGCACATTTGCAAAGATGTGTAAATGCAGGAGAAACTGCCTATTGTTAGTGATGTCACTGTTTTCTCCTATATATTAAGTTGTTCAAAAAACAATTTTATCTCCCACATGAATTCTCTACCATCAGACTGGTGAAAACCCATTATTCCCTATAGAGTTGGTCCTTTCACTTTGCCTAAGTCCAAAATATTTTACCATCAAAAAGAGATATTGATGATAATGATGGGAATAATGGGGATAATGAAAGGGACCCTCATAGAAAAACATTGTAAAGTGTTCCATTGTCAACTGATCGATATTTGTCAATAACAATTTATTTCAGTGGGGAAACATTTCTATCAATCCTTTATAAATCTGGAAAACCAAAAAGTACAGGGAAACAAAAATTAACAGCAAAATGGGGTGAAATCAATCCTTTCGGGTTGAAATGGTCCCTCCCACCCCCACCACCAGCGCCACCACCAATCTTTAGACTACAGTAGAAGATGGCCTGCTTCAATGGGGTTGCCCTCCTCTGGATCATCATAGGGACGGATTAGCAAGAGTTAGATATATTTTGCAATCTTACCAAATATTGAGCATTGTGAACAGATATTATTTTTTATCTGATTCTATATAAATAAATATTCCAAATGAGATTTAGTAATGCAAATATAGAGAGAAAAACATTTTATTATTTTTGGGTTCACCCTTCCCCCTAATAATCTTGGAAGATATAAACCTCATCACAAAACAGTACCATGTAACATGAAAAGCCTCTCTCTCTCTCTTTCTCTCTCTCTGTAAGCCTTTCTGTTCTTGCTGCTATAAATGCACAGTCCCCTGATTAAAACTCAACCAATTGAAGGATTATACCCGTTGAGGTATTTTACTCTTTTCAGATAATACTAATGTAGAAAGACATTTTACTTCTAAGTACATAAAGGACACAAAGTTTAAATACCTTGTAATCATTCCTTTAAACTTCCAATGCTCATAATTCCACCACTAACCAACAGCTTCACAAGATTTCAATAGGAGGCAACAATTCATGAGTCTGTACTGAAAATATTCCAGCTTTCAACTCCTATTTAACATATGAATAAGTCATTGCTAGGTTACTGTATAGAGGGGCAGAGTAATCGGTGAGTGGGTAGGTGCATACAGCTAAATAATAACCATCATATTTTATGTTGTAGTTTACCCATAAAGCACACTTAGCACATGCCTTATGGGTTCCTACTTAATCCAGCCATGCTTCTATTATGACATATGGCTGCAATATGCTTTGAATTGATTGGGTGTCTTATTTTTCAGACATAAACCTTCTGCTACCCATCCGATGTTACAGTTCAAAGCTTCACTTATATTGCAAGGTATGCAAACAACACAGTTAGGATTAACTGTTGGCCAAAGCTGCACTTGTAAAATGTTCTTTTTTAATGTATTGGCATATAAGACACGTTGCCAGCTCTTGTCTCCAGTGGGATAAAAGTCAATTTTTTGAGTGAGGCAAACCCCACAGTAAAACCACAAAACAGCCTCCTGAGTTCCTACAATAACTTACTTGATTTACAGTGGGTGACCACTTCCAATTCTGTAATCAGGCTTTTAAGTATGAGAACACAGGTCTGCAGGCATCTTCTCAGGGTAAAATGCTTGCTGGGAGTGGAAGTGGAAGCAGTCACTGCTAGTACTTTAGGTAACTGATTGGTACTGTCAGGAATCTCTTACTGTTACTTCACATTTTTCCATAAATGTAAAAACACATAGTGGGTCCTTGTCCTTAGTGCTACCTGGTGAGCTTATCAGAACAGTGCTTACAAAATTACTATCAAACTAAAATTCCTTTTTAAATCAATCAGATTTCCTTTCTGATGCATCCATAATCAGCTGTTTTTAGTGATTTGCCATCATATGGTTTTCCAGATCAGCAAAATGTCTCTAATAAGTTCCCATTAATTTAGATGTGTGCTGTTGTCTACTGCAGGTGGTTTTACCTTTGCAAGCAGTACACAGGGAAGTGAAAGTGTACTAGTCCTATTAATAGGAGCAGGTGGGGTGTGCAACTGCCCATGGTGACAGGATGCAGGCACAATGCTGCCTCTACCACACAGCTGTAGAGTTCCCACATTCCACAATACTGCCACCCACCGCACAGTGAATGCAAGCTTGGAGGTAGCTTGAATAGGAGTGTGAGTGGCAGTCAAATTGGGGGCAGGTTGTCCCAATGACTGTTGCCCTGGGCAACACTTTCATTTTAATCAGCTCTGAAGTGTGCCTTTAGTTTAAAAGCACACAGCATTTTAACAGAAGCAGCCGCCATTGAAGGCAATGAGACCATATATATACCGTTTCTCCGAAAAGACATCACCCAAAAATAAGACCTAGTGCAATTTTTTTCCAAACTTAGAAGTATAAAGCCTCCCCTGAAAATAAGACATCGTTACAATAATGTACGAGAAATATACTGTACTAGTACCGTGTCCCAAAAATAAGACATCCTCCAAAAATAAGACCTAGTGCTATATAGGTCTTATCTATATAGTAGTATGTATATATTAGTATTATATATATGGTAGTAAATAATACAAAATTATTATTTACTACTATTAGAAATTTTATGTTACTTGAGATATATACAGTATATATATATATATATATATATATATATATATATATATAGTATACAGTATATCTCAAGTAACATAACATTTCTAATAGTAGTAAATAATATTTTTGTTATCAATTCTAAACAAGACCCATGTGTGCACTTTTGTTACTTACTTGCTATAATTCAGTCTTACAAGTGGCACCTGGGCATTTAGGGGGTTATTCATCAAAGTCTGAAAAGTCTTGTATATGCCCATATTTGTGTCCATTCACAACTTCTGAAACTCCAATAATTCAACAATCTCTGTGATGTGACGAATTCGCAACCAATTCGGACACTTACTCCAGTCGCAGACTTACGGAGCTCTTTGCATCAATTTGCGTGCATGTGCACAGGGGTGGATTCTGCAGTGCATACTGCTCCGAATTCACCTTTTGCCTTCACCACAAAAGAGTGGCAAATCGAGTGGTTGATGGTGGCAGGGCTCCAGTGTTGTGTAAGGAGACTATTCATTCAAAACTAACAATGGTGACTGCGACTAAATTAGTCTACTATTAAACAGGAACTAGGCACAAGGTGAAAACTAAAAATAAATATATTTTACTTATATTTAGTTAGTGGGGTATGATGGGACTGACATCACTGCCTTTCACTGGAGGAGTTCTCCTCACTCCGCATGACTTCTCATCCTAATATTGTGCAACTAACTACGTATACGACGGTGCCCGACACTGTCCGCTACTTCATGAATAAGGAGAAATGAATTTGCAACTTCCAAGTCATATTGACGTGAACAGACACGGAGTCACTATGCAAGGCTTTGATGAATAACCCCCTTTAGAGGTTATTTAAGAAGTGAGCTTGGCATTTGTGTGTTTATATATATATCTCATGATAAAGGCACGAAACAATGCCGAAACGTTGGTCTCTCAACAAGCCAGATATTTTTCATGCAACTTAGAATAAATACAATGACGTTTTATTGAAATGTTCTTGGTGTGCGGGATTGTTTTCGGCTTTTCTGAGTTTAATCGGGAGAACACTCTAGTTTCTCGCAGTAAGTATTGCAAGATTTGCTTTGATTGATACTTGCCGTGAGAAACTTTTTCTATTGAATGTATCCATGGAAAGGATAGTCATGCAGTATAGCCACTTTTCCATGGATATATTCAATAGAAAAAGTTTCTCACGGCAAGTATCGATCGAAGTAAACCTCGAGATACTTACTGCGAGAAACTTCAGAGTGTTCTCCTGATTATTAAACTCGGAAAAGCGAAAATGGCCTTTCCTAGTTTAATAAATTTTGCTAATGATGTATAATGTTGCAACAGATTCTTTGCAGTCATTATTGAAATTACTAGAATGCATACTCATGCCATTTTGTATGCATTTTGACACCAATGGTTGCTTCCAGTGTTAGAACACCTTTGTGTGACGTAGGGCAGATTTATTAAAGTTGAAAACTTCATTATTATTTTGACAGTTATCACCATTATTTTGGATAATTTGTGTCAAGCTGCGATGTTTATGTTATCGCAGTGAAGTATTTTGTAAATTTTTTTATATCGACATTGTTTAACACTATTAAATTTGGATCATATTTACTAAAGTCGAATTGTTTATCGTTTTGAAATTGAATTTGCGAAGTAGCTATTTTTAGCGGTATTGATGTTTTTGCCTATTTAACAAAACCCCAAAGCTCATTTTTGCAGTGGTTATCGGTATGTATTGCGTCTCTGCGGTTTTACCATTAGCGATATAGATATCTCCGATTTTAATGCTGTCTGTCCCATCTGCAGTATTTTCTACATTATTTACTAAGGTAAATGTTTGGGGGTTTTTTGCCATTTTTGCTGCTTGATATGTCGCCACTCTCTGGGTGGCTTTATTCATTATTTTCAATGGGCAAAAGTGTGATTATAGTCCTATGTTATGTTAAGTGAAACTGCTGTTGTATTATCGATGTCGATATCGGTACCATTATCGATAACATCATAGAAGTACTACCATTACTATTGTAGGTGCGGTGCAATTTACTGATATCGATATCGCCAATTTTAACACTCAACGGTCTAGCATTGCTATTACCGCATATTAATAAATAGGCTATGGCAAAATCACACAAATTCGCAAAAAACATGGCGATACCTGGCGATAATGAGCAATTCGACTTTAGTAAATATGCCATAGCATTCATGGATTCAACTGTAAATTTAAATGTAAAAGTTAACTTTTTCAATATCGATACCCATATGCAAATCGATATCGATAATTTTATCTATGCCGTTTCAACAAACATAACTTAAGAACTAAAATCACAGTCAATGCCCACTGAAAATAATGAACAACGCCACCCAGAGAGTGGCGAAATGTAATGTAGCTGAAATTGACTGAAAAAAACAAACAACTACTTTAGTAAATGTCATGACAGAATCACTGGAACAACGATCCATGGTATTGATATCTTTATATTTTGGCAATATCGATATTCAGCAATAAGAAGTGCCGGAAATGTAAAAAGGGGCCTGATAAATAGGAGAAGAGGTCGATATCGGTAAAAAAACACTTTTTCTATTGGATTTCAAAATGAAAATCAATTTGGCTTTAGTAAATATGACTTTATTTAGAGGATATTTAGTAAACA
>WMED01030916.1:0-10023 GCA_019650415.1 Pipa parva | reverse complement strand
ACCGTTTGCTGGTTTCCTGTTTAAATTTTCAAAGATTAGAATATGAATGTTAACTCAGAGTGTCAGGCCTCCATTAGTCAAGGATAGCTCTTCAATCCCAGCCAGGATTTGAAGAAAGGCCAATGTCTGAGAGTATATGCATGCCGTAGTAGACTCAAGTTTAAGATCCCAGTAGATAGTTGGATCCAGCAGAAGCATTCTGGTATACTGCAAGGAGAAGAAGATCAGGTGTTCCCACTGTGATCCCTACTACAGTGTATCTCTCAATGGTACCCATCCAATTGCCCTATGGGTTGGTAAGGTAAAATAAAATGGATGTTAATTGTGGCTATTTTGTGAAGTGAAGCTTAACTTTGAGGTGTAAAATTTGTAAATAAATAATTGTGTTGTTTAAGTATTATAAAATGTCCCTGAGGTTTAGCTATTGTCATTTGGTGCACAAAGGATTCAGCGCAGTTCTCCAACTTGAATACAGAGGACCTTTACCTGGGTATCTGAGCTACTTTTAGGGCATTGAATGCAGAAATGCTGCAATTTAGGATGCAATCCTACAGAATATAGACTCAGCTTGCTACAAACGAATGAACAGGTATTAAATTCCCATTTTACATTTTATGCACTTGCAGAATTATTGTACCATAGGCGTACATGTACTGTATTAGTTATGGTTTTAGTTCAACTGAGAAATCACCAATACATAAAAGTGCATTTGAAAGTGGGTTGCACCAATCCTATTTAATAAATATGCAATCAGTTTGTAAAGAAGAGAGCAATGTTAATCAAGTGAAAGTGTGAATCTAACCTCTCATATAAGCAATTGTTCATTGACATTATTTTAGTCACTAACAGAGCATACATATAACACGGGTGTGTGGAAATCATTTAAACAGAAGGCAATGCAATACTTATGTTTTCATACTAAACCACTGTCTAGGGGCTTATTCATAAAAGTCTAATCGTACAAAGGCCTGAATTCATATTAATTTTCCACTTTCCAATTTCACATACTCATCAAACTCTGCAGTGTAATGAATTCATAACCAATTCAGATGCTTACGATGGTTGCAAGCTTATGGAGCTCTTTGCATAGACCTGCACAGGTAACTGACCTATCAAGCTTAAGGGGGGAATTCACCATTGAGCGAAGTGAGCTCCGCATCCTTCGGCTCACTTCGCACATGGTGTTATGCGCTTGCTGATATCCTGCACGCGGACATCAGCGAGTGCTTTAAAGGGATTTCAGTCTCAGCGAGGCAACTCTTTTGGTCTCGCCGAGACTGGAATCCCTTTAAAGCGCTCGCTGATGTCCGAGTGCAGAATTTGGAGCTCACTTCGCTCAATGTTGAATTCCCCCCTTAGATTCTGTCAAAGTAGAGAATTCTGCAAGGAGTACTGTGTTGAAATCGCAAATTTGACTTTGCCAGATTAGAGTGTTGAATTAGGGGTTTGATGGCAGTGCTCCAGTGTAGCGTAAGGAAACTATTCATTCAAAAGTGACAATAAAGACTGAGGGGGTTATTCTCTAAAGTCTGAAATCAACTGTCGAATTCTCAAACAGCAGATTCCCAAAGCAAATCTTAACTGCGACATTTTTTTAAAGTTGAGGCTGAGACAATATTTCCATAGTAAAGTTGCGACTGCGACAATATTCTCATTATAAAGATGCAACTGCTACAGTAGCAGCCTATTGTGACTGTCTTTGGTTAGCGAATTTATGCAACAATTGAAGACAAGACAAATTCACTTCGACAGACACATTTGGACTTTCATAAATAAGTCCATAAGGGTTTTCAACACTATCTATTCCTGTGTCTGCTTTAACAGTTATGTAATCAAGTCTATATAGCATTTCCTAGTCTTGGGTTTTAATACGCTTTATTTTAACCGGTGTTTTTTTTGTGATTAAATAAGATTGGCAGATATATTTGTGGATAATAACTACAGTATACACTGGAAGTGAGGTGTACATAACCAAGGCCACATTCCTTTCAGCGTTTATCTTGTCAGCAAACCTAAGGCATTTAACAAAGAAATATCATCAAAGACTGGAATATTCTTTAGGAATAATAGTAGCATGATGTCATAATGCTGTAGCATGTAGATCTCTTGTTAGTCTATTGCAGACTTCTGTCTACTCATCCTTATTTTTCTTATATATGTCTTGCGCATATAGAACCTCTCAGCATAAGAGTGAATTTTGCCTCTGTCATATTTTCCTAGCTATACTTTGTTAGTTTTCTCTCTCTCTCTAATAAAAAAAAAATCACATTTTAATAATTGCCTGAACTAATTCTCACTAGGTCTGCAATCACTTGTCCTGTGCCCCTGGGAAATTCACCACATCATATTCCCTAGACAAACAAGTCTGCACATTCTGATAGATTATGCTTGATATAAAAATTATTCAACGAGGTCTGCTTCTCAGAAATCCATATTCATTCACACATATGGCACTCATCAATACATTACAAGCAACAATATCTTCTCGTAGCAACTTCTGTCTGGCATTGAATTCCCTTTTACTATATATGGGTCCCATCTGCAATTCATAATCCCCACTGCCTCATTAAAGACCTGAAAATATTCTTGAAAGAATAAAAATAATAGCCAGGCTATCATTAAATGGTTCTTCATGAATATATATACCATATGGGTATTCTGCTTTGCTCATTTTCACTTTGTATTATTGCTTAACAATATATTAGAACATGTCATTTCTATTTATACTGAGAACTAAAGCTCGTTAGCACTAGAGGTCATGTGGGATTTCAATCAATTGATTATGCGCAGAAGCAAAGCCCTGATGTAAAACTGCTTCTGCGCTTGTTCAATATTCAGAAATACAACAGTATTTAAAGAGGATCACAGAAGAGATTTGCTTGTTATATAGAGCAGGAGGCTTCACTGGAGCCTTAAACCCCTATCGGTAATTATTACCCCACTATGCCCTTAAGAATCAACCCTACTGTTAATGAGCTTTCATTCTCCTATAAGTAAAGTGTTGGGTGAGTAAACTTTATGAATTGTTTGTCTTCCTTATTATCTCTTACTGTTTTTAAGTTAGTGAATGTTTATTACTATGCTATCAGTCTCTTGCAGAAAACTTATTGGTGATTCGTGAAATGGTAGAATATCGTTCCACGGGATCTGATTCTAGCAAAATCAATGGAACGATTCAAAAAAGGTTTGGATAGTTTCTTAAAGGGTTTGTTTTTTTTTCAATCAGTAGGAATATACTGTATAGTCGCAAGATAATCTAAGTCTGATCACCTTTAGGGGTCGAGGAGATATTTTTTCCCATGTCTCTGCACCAATACGAGTAAACTATATTGATATCAGGATGAAAGTGAGGGTCCTTTGCCTTTTGTTAAAGTCAATGACTATGCAACTATTAGTGGAGAGCTCAGGCAAATTCCAATAAAGGACAGGTGCCTTCTATCACATACAGACAGAAAATGTGATTGGGTTTCATAAGGGAGGACTCTTAGGTTGAAGGGGGTTGGTATCAAAATATTCAATATCGGTTTCTCAGGATCATTTATGAACAATTCATAAGAAAGTTGTGCCTTTATCTAATAATAGTATTTTTTTTTACTCTCAGCAGGACTTATTAGATAGCAGATTTAATTTGTATTATTGCGCTAAAATAATTATATTGTGGTTATTAATATAGTTAACAGTTTGCATGTGAAAGGACCAGTAACACTGACAAATTAAAAATTCCCCTTTTCGATTAGCATGCCAGTTACTCAAATAAAAATTGTGAAAATGTTATCGCAGAAGTTGAATTCATTCATTTTATTGCTATATTTACTGATAGCAGCCATGTTGTTCAATGGATCTCGATCCAGTCCCATTGTTTTCTATGGGGTTTTTTTCAATTATTTTTGATTGAGGAAAAAAAATTCTCTGTTTTCTCAGTCATCCTATTGGTCCAGTAAAATACTTACTCTAATGATGTAAATATAAAATGATTATTAAATATTAAAAGAATTTTAAAAAAATCACCATTTAACCACAATAACAGGAAGCAAACTGATTAGATCACCGAACAGCTCAGGAAATTGCAGAACATTTTACTCCATCTTTACCTTATCTCCAAGCATTGTCTGAATAAACATTATCTTTTTAGGTATAATGGTCATTCTCTTGAGGCCAGGACAACATTAGCTGTTTTGTAGATGAGCTGGAAAAAAATAGTATCTATTGTTACTAGAATAAACTATTCTCTAGGAGTAATTACATCGGCCACTTTGTTTTGCACCATAGATAATAATTAATCTAATAAAAAAAAACAACAGCTCATCTACAAAACAGTCAGTGTGTTGCTGACCTTGTGGTGCATACCTTTGTCTGGTAAGCGTGTCTTCAAATGATGACTAGCTTCACAACAATATACTATAATTTCATTTGCTTGCATGATAGATCTAACTATATATCAATAATTAACCCATGTAGTGGTACTTGAAGATCAGGTGGTAGGTGAGATATGAAAAGCAGGAGTTTGATGGCAAAAGTGAAATTGTTTGATATGATGCCCCTTTTGAAATACTTAACTCGCCAGTTAAAACTCCGGAGTTCTGCAAGAATGAGATTGATGAGATATAATTATGATTAAGTTTGTAGGCAGGGTGGTAGACTGGCTAAAGTAACTTTGTATCAGTTACTCTGTTTATCCAATACTGTAAAATTCTAAATGAATTTTGCAAGGATTTAAAAATGTTCTGACTTGCCCTTTAATAGAGAGCGTGCTAATACTAATTTAGGTTGCACTAATGAAATAAACATTTTATGAAATATATATGTATTTTTTTAAAAATACACCTTTACACAACGTTTCTCTCTGTTATCTTTCTTGTCAGCCTGACTTTTCTTTCTGGAGTGTCAGGTGGGAGGGTGGATAGAAGATGACTGACATTAGAGCTCCTCCAATCAGATCCCTTAAATCATGATCTAGCAGGGATAATTTTAATCATAATTTAGTCCCGCCCACCCGACACGGGAAAGAAAAGGCAGGCTGATAGGGAAGATGACAGAGAGAAACTCTGTTTAAAAAGGTACATCTTTTTAACACATATATTTACAAAATGTTTATTTCATTAGTAGAACCTAAATTAGTATGAGAGTTTTGTGGTGACAGGTGCACTTTAAGTTCTGGACCTCTGTTTTTCTACATTATTACTGAATAACGGAAATCCCTTTCAATGAGGTAAATGTGTTCTGGATGAAATGCTATTGCTATTAGTTATAACAACAGAATAAAATTCCCATTTGAATACAGTCAAGGCTATTCTCTGTATTTTGGGCATTGTCATTCTGGCTGAAGATGTACAAAGTGATGTACACTGTAATGGGCAATTTAATATCCCGACATGCTGTAATTTCACATTGTGTGATTTTTCTGCAGATACTGCTTAGAAGATGTTATACATTAACCTATCACCTCCAATGATGCAGTTAATGGATACCAATACATAGGTTATATGGATTGCAAAGACTGTTAAAGACAAATGCAATGACTAGACAGAACCATATCAATGTCTTATCGTCTTCAGAAATTGTTAAAAAAAGGATCTCATTGTCAGAAAATATATATATTTACAATTCATTATTCCCATATCATTTTTATTTCTGTTCATGATAAGATGTTGTTTAGTCTAACGTATGGAGCAGATAGGTATAGATACTAAATTATATAGCTTACATGACTTAATTATACAGTAACTATTCGCTGGTCATAATAATCCTCAGTATCTCAGTTATAAATATATATATATATCCACTATAATGTTCAGCAACTCTACTAGGGGTGTATAAATTTAAATTTGACTGGTATAATCGATATTCCGCTAAATAGGAAGGAATTGTTGACATAACTGATGTCAGTATTTATTAAGCCCCTTCTGACCATGTTTTTAGCCAAAAACTGGCCGCCTGGTTGAGGGAGGTGAAAACTCATTGGGGGTTATTGATTAAAGTCTGAATTGTTGCATAAAGGTGTGAATTCGCCAGATAAAGACAGTTGCAATAGACTGCTACTGTCACAGTCGTGGCCTTATAATGAGAATATTGTTGCTGCTTACTATGGAAATATTGTTGCAGTCGCAACTTTAAAATTGTCACAACTTTACAACGGGAAATTTGTCATAGTTACGGATTTGCTATAGGAATCAGCTGTTTGAGAATTCGACAGTCGAATTCTCATTTTAATCAATAACCCTCATTATTCCCTGTGTAGATGGTTCAGAGAATTTGAAAAAGATGAAAAAGATTAGCAATATCAATACTGATAAAAAAGGAGCTCCATTGAAAGTAATGTAAAGTGTAGTGGTATCAACACATCAATATTTATGGATAAACAGTAGATCTTACTCAATATCAATACATTTTATTCAGCACTACATAAATTGAATATAATCAAATGGTGACAAACTCACAGTGACAACGGGTCTAAAAACAGTGAAAAGGTTGCAATGACCTTGAAAGACATCCCCGATCATATGTAGACTGGAAGCATTTTAATGGATGGAGGAAATTCACTAAGTGGATATTAGATTGTTTTAATGTGTCTTTAAATGCCTTAGAACCCATCGCACAATAAATGACTAGGTCTACATCTCATCCATTATTCTATATTTTTTTGTCAAAAACTGTTACTTAGAAAATCTCTATTATTTGAAAATTTATGGGTTGAAGAAACATGGTTCAATAATTCTTCCTAGAACATTTTATTATTTGGTCATAAAACTGGAAAAAGTGCTCATCTTGGCATTCAGATAACCAATATTACAAGAAAGTGCTCGTGCCAGAGTGCACAATATATATAAATATATATATATATCTACATCTATAATATTATATTATAAAGGTCAAAATACAGTGGAAATGCAAGATAGACTAAATCTTGTCAAAGCTGCCCTGATAAAATGGCAGAACCAGTGAAATTAATCCAGAAAACAACACCAGACCATCATGAGATATTTACTAAGATCATTTTCACTCATTTTTCGCTGATCCCATCTTCAACCAAGCAAACACATGTTTACATTTTAAAAAGTTGGAAAAGGATCAGTTAATTGATCCTTTTCCAACTTTTATTGTATCGCCAATATTGATCAAACAGGGAAAATCTATACAATTTTAGTAAATATCCATCATGTGTATATTAAAGATTAAATTTTGTCCTTAGGACAAAATTTACAAAACTCAAAAATGTCGTTTCCCACCTTTTTGAGTTTTTCAATGTAAAAAACTGCCGTTTGATAGAAAAATATCAAATTGATTTTTTTCCAATCGAAACATTTTGTTGAACTATTTTTTGCTCTTTTTTAAATGAAAAAGTAGCCCTACTTTACATGAGTACTTTGGCTACTTTTCCATTGAAAAAAATTTGATCAAAATGTTTCAATCTTAAAAAAACAAACAATATTTGTACATAGAAAAAAACTCAAGTTTTATAACTTTCTCTCTATACTATTCTACTCTCTTGTGTCCTGGCATTATTTTTTCCTACCCAATTTCCTTCATATATAATTCGCTCTTCACCTAATACATTACCTGTTCTTTAAAAAAGAAAAAAAAACAAATTTGAATCTACATTTTTTCCTTTTTAAATTCTCTCTCCCCAATTTTGCAATCCTCATTACACTTACTCGTCCTTGCCATTTACCATTTTCTCCCCAACCAGTATGTGATCAGTAACAGGGAACTTGCTTTATATATAAAGATATGGAAAAGTGTAAAAAGGAAGAATAAGAGGTAATCAGAAAATGAGGACGGCTATGGAGAGAGAAGAGAAGAAGAAGTATAGGATCTGTCCAAGTAGGTACACAATGCATTACATTTTTTTCTATTAATTTTTTTTTTCAAATTTTAATATTAAATTAGCTTATGAAATAAATGTAAGCTTTGTTCACTGTCCACACCAGATGCCAAAATCAAGTCTTCAACAGTCAGGATGACAAGGTGTGACGGCTTCAATCTACAATGGATACTTCACACATAATGATTTTGTCCTTGAGGGACAATGTCCAAATGCAACATTCAGGGACTAAGACACACAGTCCCATCAAAAGCTCAAACATCCAGGGGATGTCCTACCCCTGAAGCAAATTACAGTTCACAGTTTTGAATAATATATACAGTAGTCAAAACATTTTCCAACAGTGTTGAATGAATGTACACGTATATGAGTTCAGCGATGTCCCATTCTTCAGTGATATGGAGATGGATTCTCTTTTTCTGTTATAACAGTCTTTACTCTTCTGGGAACCCTTTCCACAAAATTGTATTTAGAGTTTATTTGTAGAAATGTCTACCCTTTCTTCCAAAAGACCCTTTTATGAGTAAGAGACTGATGAATATTACTCTTTCCTCATAGTCGACATTCCAGTTTATACCAAATGTGTTCACTGGGGCTGAGGTTAGAATCAAGTTTAAATTCAAGTTCCTCCACAGAAAAGTCATCAAACATTATGAACCTCTCTTTGTGCGCACAGGAAGTCATCCAGGAACAGGATGTTGCTGAAAAGTTGGAAGCAGACATTTTTTTTTAAATGTCTTTGCATGCTGTAACATTAACTTTAGCTTTCACTGGAAATAAGTCTAGCCTAACCCGAGTCCTAAAACAGACTTAGAACATTATCAATTTCTCCACCAAATTTGACATAAAAAAAAAAAAAAGGATAATGTCACCATTTTGAAGCATTTTAGTCGCCAGCATATAATAGAATAGTAGTATAAATTGCTCACATTCATTTGAATGGCAGACAGTTCCTAGCTCCTAGCTCATGATTCCATTTGATTGCCTTACATTTTAAGTCTATTAAGTAATAAATCACCAGAATACAAACGGAAACCTTACTTGATGACACTACCCCCTCCAATTTGCCAGCTGTTGTCAATTGTTTTTTGGTAAATTCAATCACAAAAATTTACACTTAAACACAAGATGAATACCAAAATTGTCCACAAACCTACAGTAAATGAACACAAAGTAATAGATACTTACATACCTCCCAATAGAGTGGGGCAGGAACAAAAAGACAGTTCTGACTGGCTGTGTGCCAGTGATGTCATTAATGATGCCACCAGAGCACCGCCCACTCCCCCTGATTGGCACTTTTGATGCTTATCACAACTTTGCCAAACCAAAGGAAAATAGGCACTATGATATAATTGCCAGAGTCTTTAATATAACTCCTATGTGAAACTGTAGGAAAAATACTCACTTGATAAATCGCTTTCATAACAAAAGTACCGTTACAAAAAATTTTTGGCTGCTGTTTTGCTTCATAAAACAACCCCATAGCACCGTTATGTGTTAACAGTTTTAACTTTTTAAGTGCATCGTATATTCTTGAATCACAAGGCACACCTGACATGAGTACAAATAACTGCTGTAGAATTTAGTCATTTTGGCATAAAAAAAAAAAGTGGGAATTGTTATATATGTGTGTTTTAAAATGTCACTTGTTCCATCATTAATTTCTCTACACAGGTGGTACTCGATTTCGATAAACAAGTCCATTAGCACTTTCTCGTGAAATGTACACATTTTTTTTCTCACATCATGGGTGTGCATATCTCATGGGACGCAAATCACAACAACTATTACAATCTGGGAGAAAAGTTCTAACTCTTGTTAAACAGATCTTTTTTTTAATTCATAATTTTAAGGGGATTTGTTTTCCCCTCAAATAAGAAAAATACATTCGTGTTGGCTCTAGACTTTATAGGGGGGGAAAAAAAAAAGATATATTTTCATCCTCCCTAGGAAAAATAATTGCAGCGCTCTTGATTTAGATGAATGCATGATCAGACTATATTATTTGTTGAATCTGAGAGAATCTCATATGTGACGTATAGTATATGATCTGATACTGCTTGGGATCAAACAATAGACAATATAATTTTCTTTACAGGGATGGGCACGCAAAATATGGTACTGCTCAAAGAACTAAAAGAGATTGTGGGGGTAATTCAGGATAGTGTGAAGTGAGGTGTGGAGTCCTCGCCTCACTT
>WMED01030915.1:0-10023 GCA_019650415.1 Pipa parva | reverse complement strand
TACACTGAAGGAAAGCATCCAAACCAGTTTTGAACTCTTTAATGGAATTAACCATAACTTATTCAGGCAGAGATTTCCATAACCTCACTGTTCTTACAGTACAAAATCCCCTTCTATGTAGATGCAGAAACTTTCTTTCTTCTAAACATAGAGGATGCCCCCTTGTTATACATATATATATATATATGTGACTGGAAAGACCTATCAATATCAAAAGTATCAAATATAATTTTATATAAAATGTTCTTTATGGATATTTATCTAGGAGACCAATTAGTTTCTTTAAAGTGTAAGTAAAGTTGTTGACCATACTATACATATATATTATATTTATGATGTAGAAACATCAACTTAAACATTGAAAAGTAAAAACGATTTTGTGTTTTTGAGTGATCACCTTTTAATCTTGTAGCCTGTCTCCCCTGCATTTCTGTGTACTTGCTTCCTGTATAGTGCCAAGAAGCCCTGCCCCCCTAATGAGATCACACAATGACTCATTCTGCTAGTGCATGCTTAGTAATCTGATAATTTCCTCTCACTACTAAGCCCTACAGCACTGAATTCCGACACTGTCTGTGTTGGTTTTTAAGACAGAGAATGTGAGAGGGGTGGGGGCGTGGCCTTCTCCACTACAGGAAGGAGGAATATTTTACAGAGGGATTACAAGTGCTTCAGAGTGAAAAGGTGAGAGAGGATTTTAATAATCGTTTTTTCACTTTACAATACTTTAATGGGGCAAACTTTATAAATAGGGTTTACTTACACTTTAAGGAAACACCTTTGAAGTAGTTAGACTCTTATAGGACAAAAATATAGAACATAATATATGCTCTGAAGTTAAACATACGAGTATTAGAAGTCACAATGTGACTTTGTGATCAGGTAAAATGAAGAATCCATGTGTTTTATTGCAATCGTGGCTCAGCAGTCAGTCAGAACCCATAATTCCAAAACTGCTACTTTGAAGTTGAATCCATGTTCAGTGCCAGCATCCTTAACTTTTCAGCCAACTGGATCTTAAATTGCATCTGAAGGGCAACCTATCATTTATTTTGTTTTCCAGTAAACATGTGGAAAATGTGTTCTTTATAGCGACCGGGCAGAAATCAGGAGATTGTTTGTTGCTAAAAAAAAAACTCACAACATTTCTGACAATATTTAGGTGTATTTTGATCCTGGTAGTGGTAGTACAACAACAGCTGGAGGGCTCCGGAATGGATATCTTTGCACTGCCTGGTTTTTCAGCTTCGCTTGGGAAGGAGAAATTGGTTCTTTCTTCATCAAATAAAAATGCCTCACAGCATAGTTGGTGTGATAGGTTTTCTTATCTGTTTTTTTCATTTAACCATTGTTCCCCTATAATTTGTTCACAGAGTAAAACGTAACTGTGTTTTATACTGTGTGTTCTGTATGCTTTTGAGCTATCATACTTTGTCATTGCCACTCAGTTAGTGATAGCTGATACATGATACATTGGATTTATGAACGGGTACTATTGTTTAATGTGGACTAGTAACCCACAGCAACCAATCAGAGGCCGGCCTTCGTTATTTTAGCTCCCCGTATAAGTAAATGCTAACTGCTCTTTGTTTTCTGTGAGTTACTAGACCTGTTGATGGATTTCTATGTGTTCTGATTGATTGTTTCTGTTACTTTTTCTGCATCATAACAAAATAAGTTACAGTTTTAAAAGGATGATGTCTATAAAGTATTCCTTTTTATTTATTTTCTTCTTCTCTCCAGTTGACACAACAGGTAGACTTATAGTCGCTGGTGGTGCTGTAGTTGGCCTTGGTGCCCTGTGCTACTATGGGCTGGGAATGTCAAATGAAATTGGTGCTATAGAGAAAGCTGTGTAAGTAACAACTTTGTTTATTAATTAACGCAAGAAGAAAAAGCTGCCTGACTGCTATTGGTTAAGCAGTGTGCTGACCTTTTGGCTGCATAAATTAAGTTGGAATGCAGGAGATTACAGAGGGAAAGCTGACTTGTGCACATGTAGTAAGTAGGGCAAAATTGTCCGGGGGAGGGTACCTTTTCATGGAAAACTGACCAGTACACGTCACACACACATTTCCTGGTGCAGGAGTTTATCAGTGCTGCCTACTCAATCATTCTGCATTACATGAAACAACTACTGGGGAGAAACACTTCTCACTAAGGTATAATACTGCATATGTAAAGATGTAATTTTACTATAGTTCCCCTTTAAATACAAGTCTGTTAAACTTCTAGTATTTTTTTTAACTAGTTGATTATGTAACTGTTTTTGCTCCTCCCATCTCCAAGTTCTGGACACCAGAGACATTGCATCTTTTTGCAGGCTATAAGAACAGGATTTTATTGAAAAGTGATAGGCTTTTTTGTTTTCCCGGAGAGCAGACTTGCAACTATGTAAAAAGCTTCAAATGTCACAAAAATTATGCTCTAGGTCAGTGGTCGGCAATGTGTGGCTTGCGCTCCACTTGCGGCTCTTCTTGCTGTGGCTCAGAGCGCACCTCTGAAGCCCCGCCCATGATTTCAGACGGCTCTTCTGATTGGCCATCGGCAGGTCACGTGGTCAGGAGAGTGCACTCCTCCATCGTCTCACAAATTAGTTGTCGGGGCTGGAGGAGGGAGCGAAGTGGCACCCTCCTCGAAGTTTGCCGACCCCTGCCCTAGGTGACAGGATATGGTAGTCTGCTAAAATACGATGTAGATAAAAGCAGGTCAATGAAAAGAGCAAATAATTTATTTAAAAATTTTGTTTTGCCAAAATAATGTATCAAAAAAATTATTTGGAGTTTGCACCCCATTTAAAGGACCATTAGCACCAAAAAAAGAGAGTCTCATTTAGATTAGCATGGCAGTTATTCAAGTACAGCACTTGAAAAAAATGTTATTTTAGAATAAATACATTTTATTGCTTTCTATCTATTTTTTTTATCTTTACTGCTACCAGCCATGTTATTAAACTGACCTCACCCAGTCCCATTGACTTCTGTGGCAATACATATTTTGGAAGTGGTTCCCAAATGCCTAATTTTTAAAGCTAAATATTATACTTTATAGACAGAACTTATTTTTTTTTAAAGCGCAGATTAAATCTACAGCAGTTATAAATGCATTTAAGGAATTCTCATTTTGTTTGTGTGTAGCTTTCCTTTAATCTAAAATAGTCAAATCTAGTTCAACTAGCTTTTTTTTTTTTTCCAATATTTTGTTTTTCATCTTAGGCCATCGGTTCTCAACCTGTGGGTCGCGACCCCGGCCAGGGTCGCACAATCGACCCACGGGGGTCGAGAACCGCTGCGGCACCCGGAAGCGCCCGCAGGACCCTTCTTATAAGGGTTCCTGTGGGGTGACATTCGGCCGAAAATGTCACCACGTGACGCGCGTACGTGATGACGTTCCGGCCCCGAACGTCATCACGCTATGCACAGTGACGTCATGGCTGAGGGTCGCGGCCACTAAAAGGTTGAGAACCGCTGTTTTAGACAAAGTTGTAAAGTTTAGTCAAGATATTTTTTAATTGAAATAATGTTCTATTGCAGGATTTGGCCTCAACACGTAAAAGACAGAATTCGATCCACCTACATGTATTTTGCCGGCAGCATTGGTCTCACAGCCCTTTCTGCTGTGGCCGTTAGTAGGTCACCTGCTCTTATGAGTTTGATGATGAGAGGCTCTTGGCTGGTAAGTTTGCAATTCTCTATTATACAGATTCCTTCTTAGGTGCTGGGGAACACGATCCCATTTGTTTTTCAGTACATCACAGGTACAGTATAATGACAAATGTATTGACTTTTATTTGCCAGTCAGAATAAGGATATTACTCTGGGAAATTCTGTTGAAATGTCATTACATGTTAAAGCCTTCCGACCGTTACATTATTGTTCATGATCATTTCAGGAAGGAAATGAATCATATTCTATTTAACCTATCTTATAAAGGTATTCTGGGATATTTATGGTCTTATCTGTGTTTCAGAAACGTACAGTAAGTTTCTTTTTTATGATGTTGACACTTCCTATGCTTATTTGAAACATTTGAAACTTTTCTGGCAGAAAATTCAATTTTTTTTTTTTTTTTTGAGATAAACCGAAATTTTTAAATTCCTTTATTGTAGCACATAAAGCAAGCTACGATATCTTTTGCATACTTACTGAATTGGGGTAGTGTGGGAACATATTTACAGTTCCTGCATCATGTTGTTCCCCAATGGTAAAAGACATTCATTTTGCTGTTTCAGACATGATCTCTCCCTTTCTAACGCTCTAATAAAGCCTAGTGTGTAAGTTTCTAAGGAGAGGAGACCATGGCTAAAGCAACAAATTGGATACCTTGTGCTGTTAGGGTGCAAACCAATGCATGAACTCGAAACTTGTTAACTGAGTCAAAGCTCTGCACTTTTATTAAGTTTCATTGTGTTCTTATCAGACCTATCAGTTTAATAAGGGATTAAGCCAAAGTTTTGCTAATTAATAGGAAGTTAGACAAGGGCAACACTGGCTGCTTTGTAGATGAGCTGGAAAATATAGTATCTGTTACTTCCTGTGGAATAATCCACACAGGTTATTTTGTTTTGCACCATAGACAATAGTGAGCCTGATTGACAAACAGTTCAGCTGCAAAACAGCCAGTGTGGCCCTGGACTCTCAGCTCTCTAGTGCCAGTTATTGTACTCTGATGTAAATAGCCGAAACTTTGTCTCAGATTTTATATTAAAAACGTAACCTCATACATTCATTTTACAAACTATATTACATAAGCACAAGAAATTACACTATTAAACAATATTATTTGGTTCAGTTAACATTAGTAATGCTAAAGGAAACTATCTGGGAGTTGCTGGCAGTACCTAAAGTGTTTATATATTTTCCAATTTAAACCCACCCTGTGCATTCAAATATTGAGGCTCTGTTACTGACATTACACACACACACGGTCCTTGCATTTCACTTTTTCAGTGACTGGTACTGAACGGTCAGTGACCAGATTGGGAGCGAGATTATGGGGACACTGCCTAAGAAGTGCAGCACTTGGGAAGTAAAGGGGGACATTTTTCCTAATACACAATATATTTGTATATTCCAGTTGGCAGCAGTTATACTTGCTGCAAGTTTATACATGTGCGTATTAATATTATTTGGCAGTTGCCATTTCACATTATTTAATAATTATACTTTTTAGCGTATACTTCTCATAGTTTGTTTTTTACATTTTTTTTTTTTTTGTATGTTTATTTATAGGCAATAGGGGCAACATTTGCAGCAATGATTGGTGCTGGTATGTTGGTCAGATCTATATCATATGACCAAAGTCCCGGAGCTAAACATCTTGCATGGATGTTGCATGCAGGTAATTGTAGACTTTATACTTTTTTTCTATTGTATGTTTATCTAGATTTCTTTAATATAGCTCTTAATGCTAACGTTGTTTTATCAGCAAAACCCACTTTTCTCTTTTTTTTTTTTTTTTTTTTTTTTTTATAGGGGTAATGGGGGCAGTGGTTGCTCCACTGACACTACTCGGAGGCCCTCTGCTGATCAGAGCTGCGTGGTACACAGCTGGCGTAGTAGGAGGTCTGTCCACTGTAGCTATGTGCGCACCAAGTGAGAAATTTTTAAATATGGGAGGACCACTTGGAGTTGGACTGGGACTTGTTCTTGCTTCCTCCATTGGTAAGAAAAGAGTTTTAAATGTTTTCCTTGCTTTTATGTAAAGGAACCACTTTCTTAGAGGACTAGTAACACATGTTTTGAAAAGTAAAGTGTTGGTTAAGCAAATCCCATCCAATCCCTTTGTCTTCTATGGTAATTTAGATGATACATATCTAGTTCTGGTTCCCCAGAAAACCCAAATTTAAAAACTTAAGGGGAAAATGTATCAAGTGGCGTTAACGTAAAAAAATAGACGCAAATTACTTTGCGTCCATTTATTAGCAATTTGTCATTCAGCCAGTGTCCATTTTGCACAAGGCTCGCCGTTTTTTTGTTTTTTGTGAAAATCTGTGATTAAGACCAGGCGCACTTGATTTATGAAGGTAAGAACGATTTTAAGACCTGTTATAAGACGTAAAATTAACGCCTGCCTGAACCCTGGCGTTAGAGAACCAGGTACACATTTGTGTAAAAAAAAATGTTGGCAATTTCCATGCGCAAATAGTAATTGCTAACATTTTGATAATATTTGGACACAGCGTTTTTTTTTTACACAAACCAATGTTAATTGCTAACATTTTTATGCAAAAATTGAAGTTATCAATAGGCGCACATTTAATGGTAAATAAGCAGTTATTTTTTAGCGCCTTTTTTTACCATTGCGATAACCCCGCTTGATACATTTCCCCCTAAATGTCATACTTTCTAGATACATTTTGAAATTTTTATTTCACTACCAGTAACATGAAATCATGATTGAGTTTACTATGATTTTTATCATTTTCTTGTTTTTTTTTTTTTTAGAGCATCTTAGTTCTTAATAGCTGCCAACTTCATGTACTTTGTGTGACTAGTTTGATTTGTCTATTTACTTACAGATATCCTGTAACGGGATATAATTAGTAAGTTTTATAAAAAGTCTCCATACTTCTTTGTTCCTAGGGAGTGCATTCCTTCCCCCTACGTCCGCCTTTGGAGCTGGGCTTTATTCTATTGCTATTTATGGAGGTTTAGTGCTTTTTGGTATGTTCCTTCTTTACGATACACAGAAAGTCATCAAGCGAGCCGAGACTTATCCAATGTACGGAGTGGCAAAATTTGACCCCATTAATTCGTAAGTATTCTAAGCATCAGCTTTCTAAACCAAGAATCCCTTCAATTCATACAGTCTTTTACATGTTAAAATGTGTTGGAGAATAAAGGAAGAGAGAGAGGAGATAATGTACACCTTTCATTTCATTTATAAGGATATTAAAAGTCACAAGGAGTTCCATGGCCCTACAAAAGTATGAGGCCAAAGGCAGAGTGTTTTTTTTTTATATAGATTACAGAGCTCCAAGGTAAAATATAATGTTCTTATACACTACAGGTGTTTGTTATCATACAAGTTACTTATTTTATAATATATAATTAATAGAGACTGAGGGGGGTTATTCACTAAAGTCTGAATTGTTGCGTATAGGTGCGAATTTACCAGATAAAGACAGTCGCAATAGACTGCTACTGTCGCAGTCGCAACTTTATTATGGGAAAATTGTCGCAATGTTAACATAAAAAAAAAATTGTCGCGACTTTACAATGGGGAAATTGTCACGGATTTGCTATGGGAATGCGCTGCTTGAGAATTCGACAGTCGAATTCGCACCTTAGTGAATAACCCCCTGAATGTATTGTCAACTGACATTTGTTCATCTTGCAACCTTCCTTGTTGCATTTCTAGGTCCATCTTACAGCTTTCAGCTGTGGGAAGATGCTTAGAATTGTAGTTTAAAGTCCAGCCGGAAAAAAAAAAAATTATGCTAATTACCACCTTTTATTGAATATGATTTATTAACTTTTTTTTTAAATTTCTTACCTGTAAAGAAGTGCTGTACAGGAGCCAGCTAGTGAAGCCCCACGTCGGCACTTCCTTGAAGTCACATGGAGAGAGTGCACGTGATCAGTGTGTCCTCCCTGGATGACGTGCACGCTATCCCATGTGACTTATAATTTTAATTTTCAGCCAGACTGTTCCTTTAAAAACTGTATGTAAGATGCATCCTGGGAATCCCTCAAAGATCTAGCACAGCAAGCTCTATCACTTACATTCTGAATCTCTTTGTCCGCTGTCTAAACTACTTGTGTGTCCATCGTGGCTGAAGTAAAGTAACTCATTGTCATGCCCGCGGCAGCCAGTGTGTTAAGTTTACTTTTTTTTTTTTTTTTTGTGGTATTCAATGAATGCCAACAACCCTGGTTAGGCATTTTGCAGTTTTCACTCACAATTAAGCAGCTGACAAAAAATGACAATAACAAATGTCAAGTCACGACAGTGCCGGACACTTGGGGACTTTAAATGCAACCTCAGATTTCATCAAGGGAAAATGCATTACATAAAGGTTGACATTGAAAGGGGTAAAATGGAGATTGCTGTATTTCTCTTCATTGTTATTTATAGTCAACAGGAAGATGACAACTGGCCGGCCTGACTTTTTCATTTTGTGAATAAAAATATATATTTTTTTAATATTAAAAAGCTATTTGCCAAAGAGTAAACCATAGGAGGAAAATACAACACTGCATATTTTATTCTAAGTTTGTATCTTGGTGTTTGTCTACTGACACTTGGTGCTTTTGTCTACTTGGTACAGCGCTGTACCAAGTACCAGTTTACTACTAATGATGTGAGCTCCGATTTATATTTCCATTATAGGAAAAGGCACCGTTTGTTGTAAATTGTGTGTAGTTAAATTTGGTGAAGTAGACGGCTCATGAATATTCATGAGCGGTGCCGTGCGCGAAGTCCCTTACTAAGTGGGTCACGAAGGATAAGCACAAAAATAACCGGGCCACGGAAAAATAAGTTTGGGAAACGCTGGTTTAATGTAAACCGTTATCACTATCCATTTGGCTTGTTTTTCCCATGATTTATTTTACTAGATTAGTTGAATGAAGCGCAGAGCTTTGTGCAGCTGCTGTTAAAACTGTTCTATAACACAAGTTCACTTTTTCTTCTCCAGGTGCCTAGGAATTTACACCGACACTCTGAACATCTTTATTCGTGTGGCCATGATTCTGGCGAGTGGAGGTGCAAACAGAAAAAAGTAAATTAGTGCGGCACTCATAATATTGTATTGATTGCTACCCCAAGCACTTTATTCATCGCCTGAACTTTAAATACATTGTTGTAACGTGTAAGCATAATTCACGAGATGACGCTTCTATCGTGCAACAGACCTGGATGCATGATGGCTAAATATAATTAAAGCACCCTGGCTTTGAATAAACACTCTGTTCTGGTTTTGTAATTTAAACTAGAAGCAAAAAAGGATAGAAGTATTCATTATTCATTGATAATAAATAATATGGAGTGGGAAAAGGAGAGAAATATATATATTCTGATAAATGACAGTGCAAGAACAATAAAGATCTTCAGGAATAAATGTAATATAATGTGCAGCTTAGGAGAGATTTGTGTGCAGTTATTTGAGTTCAACAAATATGATTTATAGCCAGACAATACATTTAAAACTAATTTGCTGAGGGAATGCAGAGCAGTTACGCCGAGCCATAGAGAAAACATTTTTATTTTAAGACTTGCAGTTAAGTTGTGCTGTTAAGCAGAGCAGAAGAGAACCTTACATGGCTATACTAGTCTATCGTGCAGCTTGAGTGGTGCGGGCAGTCCACAGGGTGCTGCATTCATAAAGTCTGTTATAATGCTGGGGTTTTCAGCTGCACAACACTGAACTAGTTTTCTCCTGATTTAATGTACATCTGTGTTTGTTATTGGAATAAACATTCTGAGTTTCTTGGTATCAATGTATCAAGCATTCATTTCCTCCTCTTTATTCAGCAGTGCTACATAGAGGGTCATATGCTTTGTGTAGTAGTATAACATATTTGTATCTTAATCTTCTGAGCCAATTGTCTTTTTTTAAATAATAATAATAGACCCCTTTATATTGTCTGCATCCTGAAAGATGAAACAAATATAAATATACAGATAGATAGATAGTAAGTAGACTGGGGATCTGTGAGCTATGGGTTTTTACCGGTAGAAAATTAGGCAAACCTTGCCAGAAATAAGTACAACAGCAGTCCAGTTTATTGGTTTGCACTGGTTTAAACAGCAATAGAAGTAAAGAAGCTCTCTTCAGCAAACTTAGAGAGGCTTTGTGCAACAAATACAGATTATATAAAATAAACTGGCTTCCATTCGTAAAACTGAACCAAAAACGTTCATTCACAGAAACACATGAGGAGGGATCTCGGCCCAAACAGTAGCTTTTAGATACACAGCAGCAGACCTGTTTCCAGGGTGTAACACACTTCATCCCCACAGGCCTCTGCTTCCTTTCCCTTCTTATGAAGTAAACCTGTGTCTACTTTACAGCCAGAG
>WMED01030913.1:0-10023 GCA_019650415.1 Pipa parva | reverse complement strand
CCAAAACATTTATGGAACAATGAGGACTCTAATTACACATAGGCCAAAGAAAGCAATATGCTGTAATACACTGCATTATACATGCAAAGTAGGATAAGTAAGAGGACCACTGTAGGGGCTTCAGTATTTCTGCTGCAGGAAACAACAAGATGAGAACATGATCTCTCCTGCATAGCTATCTCTATGGGGTTTGAGAGTTGTGGTATACAGTCACCTATATGCTTAGTGCTGTATTATGTACAACCTATATGCTTAGTGCTGTATTATGTACAACCTATATGCTTAATGCTGTATTTTGTAGCGCTATATAAATAAAAATGTCCATGAGACATGCAGGTAGAGTGCTGGGGACTAGAAGTGCCCAAAATAATAAGTAGTGTCCAGGTATAGAGCAACAACAGGTGCTTGGTCAAGTTCTGGCAAGCGGAAAATAAGGCAGGTAAAAAACAGGCTAGAAATGTGGGCAAGACAAACTTTCAAAGCTATGTCAAGTACACCCCTAAAGATTGACCTATACAAGGCAGGAAATGGCAGGTAACAATAAACTGTAATAAGGAACACATAACTAGGAGGGACTGGAAAAAATAGTTACTGTCAGCAGGATGAATAGGAGATGTTCAGGCAGGCAGTAGGTCAGGAACAAGGTCAAATGTCTAAACAGGGTCCAAAATTAGTAACAACTGTAACCAGGAGCGACAAAATGCAGGCTATGGAAAGATCCATACAGGACCAGGGTCAAAAAAGAAGAAAGTATACGATAGTTCTGGTAAAAAAAAATCAATATAGTCCATCAATTCACCTCTGCATCCCCCAATCCAATCCATGGGCAAGCGAAAAAGGATATTGGGCTAATGACAGTGATGACACAGTACAACACAGCACTCATCAGAGGAAACAGCAAGACCTGCAGAAAACTGAATTAGCTCATGTAGATATATCTGCTTCTCTTTCATCGCTGAATCATCTTTGGCTAGTTTGCCAACCAGCAAGGCATGGCGATGGCAAATATGCCGACTCAAACTACAAACCTGCCACGTTTGCAAACCAGTTGTCATCGAGCGTGGACTGCTGCACTTTCTTACAGTCAATCTACCTTCCCTTGGTTGTGGAACACCACTTTGACATATGGTTAGGTTAACATTATCAGTGCCTTAGTTGATATGAGTGATTATTTTCTACTTTACTATTGCAAAAGGTTTCTCCCTATTGAAGAATGCCAGAGAGATTTATATTTGTCATTTTACATTGCCTACTGCTGCCTATGATAATGGGACCCAATTTTTTTTCTGTTAAATCTAAATCTATATTGATACACAATCCTTAAATAAACAAGATAATAAATAATTGTGTAAGGGAGATTTATAAATATAATGGAGCATATTTAGCACGAGTTCTTCCAAAAGGGAGAGTGTCAAGCCTTGTGTTTACAAGGAAGAAAGTTTTACCCAAACTTTCAGGAGGGTTTCTTATGATGAGAGTAGAGACGTGGAACATGGAAGAAAGGTGTGAATGCAATTGACAGGGGAGAACTGACAATAATGTTATAAGAACGGACTGATTTAAGTGTCTAATAACCCATTCTTACCAGTAAGCCCTGAGCAAGGAGTTTCATAGTTTCAGCCTATGTAGTAAGATGAGTACTGTAGTATTAAGGGCTATTTTCTCTACACTAACAATTCACTGTTTAAGATGAGCTTTCCAGAGATATTCCCTCTTGATTAGGTCAGAACAGTACTAAAGGATACACAGTTTGTAACTAAGTGACAGCCAGGGCAAGTGTCCAAGGTAATAAAATCAAAGGCACATTATATTATGTCCTTATGTGACGTTATATACTGTATATTATTATATTATGTATGTCCTTTTGATGTTCTCTGGCTCATTGAATCCTTTGTTATATTCTTTACTATGATGACCTCCAGTACTACACTCTTTACATTTGTATATTTCACAATATATATACTTTGTCATATGTCTATACATGTAACTAATACTTATATACCCTTAATATGCTATGTGAGATTTACTTTCATGGATACTTCTTTGCCATGTTATCTGACTTTTTATCTAGGTTGATTTATTGATTTATATATTTTCTTTTTTACTTTTGTTGTTTTCACATTCCCTTTAATGTTTTGATTTAACAGTTTCAACTTATTACTTTAGCTTGTTCCAAGCTTCTGATGATTATCCACAACATACTGTAGGTGTTCTTTTACCCTTGCCCCCCAGTGCTTCACACATCATATTCAATTACATATTACTCATTCCTCTTATGACACATTGTCTCACTTCCCCTTTATCTCTTTACTTCATCTATTTACACATCCCATCTCACAGCACACGATTAGTCCATTGTGTCCTCCCCTTTCCCCCCTTCTTTTTCACACATATCCCTTTTAATTCAATTAATTCAAGCATCTCACTCATTTTTAGCACATTTCATCACACTTTATTTATTCATTTTCCACTCCCCTTTGTTAGCTGATTGGTCAATTGATATGCCAATCTGTTCACTTTGTGACGTCCGTCATGTCTCTGCCTCGCTTCCACACAATGCCTTCACTGCATACGCACACCGACATCCATATTCACGGCCTTCTACTGTCAGCTGACATTCTAATAAATATGTCGGTGACGTGGATCTCTACCCTGCTCCGGTTTCTTACACCTTTATTATATGGAACGCTACCTTCGACATTACCTTATTCATCACTCTCCACTCATTATCACACGATATTGAACACCTATGTTCTGGCAAGTCCTTTTTCTCTATAAATATCCATTTATACAACAGCACCTTGTCTATGATTAAGCGCCATCGTGCGAAACGCATTAGAGGGTGCTCTTAGCTTTTATCTTACTCCACTGTGCTTGGATTTTAACTTTGCCATAATAAATTTTGGATGATTTTACCATTTTCGGAGTGCCGGAGCCTTCGTTTGTCTGCTTGTAATAAAATCAAAGCAGACTGAAGAAAAGACAAGTGTGAAGAGAGCAGAAGTGTGAAACAATTTATCTGACTGAAATCTGTTGTGCCAGAGGTCGTTGCTCCAGAACATGGGAAGATTTGAAAGCCAGCAGTGATTACCAATTTCTCAAACCAATACAAACAAAACAACATCAATGATTTAAAGAGAACTAAATGCTCGTTACAATCCAGGGGTTATTTTTATTGGGAGATATTTACTAGTAGCGCTTTAATGCTGCAGTGCTGCCCTTTACTTTGAGTAACTTGCTGATCTCTCCTGCTCTTGGCAGGTGCTGTGATCCTTTTCACTTCCTGTTTCCTGTATGTTTCAGCAAATAAAGCAAGTGCAGTAGCAGTATTACATCAGAAAACTGCTACTGCACTTCCTCTATTTAGTGAAATACACAGGAACAAGTGAACATTTTTAGATTTTACTAGCTATGTTAAATACTACTACTACTACTATTATTGTTCTTAAACTTGTTTTGTCAAAACAGCACCTTGGGGTTCTGATTTCTATCATCACTGCAATTGGGCAGGGGTCAGTTGTCAGAGGAGATGGCTGTCCATTTGCCAGATCACAGGTAGCCTGGAAAAGACCTTAGACAGTGGGTTAAACTGAATGGTTGCTTGGTAAATTTCTTTCAGAACTTTTACTAGATCCTTGTAAGCAGCTTGTTTCATTTTTCTAAACAACGTTAATAAGAATGAATTTTCCTGTCTTATTTTGGTTCCTCAAGTTTCTAAATCCAAACTCTTTCTAAGAACAAATATAAAATGAGTTTTTGTTCATCTAATTAGACATAGAAACAAACATTTTTTTTTATTATGCATTTTATCACTTTTCAGAAACCTCTTCCGCTGTCATCCCAGATAGTTTCTTTGTAAATAAAGCATCGTGTTCCAAACGTGTAAAGAAAATGTTTTATTTAAAGTGTTAAGTACCACCACCGTAATGAATATGCTTTACAATAGTTGGTTTTCATGGCAGGACTAATCTGCCACTTAGACCAACCGTCGTTGCCTCTGCTTTTAAAACGGACTATGTACAAGACTGCAGTAGTCTCCCGGATAGTGTTATTTACAAGACTACATCATTAACAGAGCTGCAGACACGATGTGAAATTAAAAAAAAGAAAAAAACAAACATCAATTTTATTTGAAATAAATACTGCATAAATGATAGGTATGTACAAAACTTTTATATGGTCTTGGTTTTTTTTTTTTTCGTTTTTTTTTACTATAAAAATTAGAAAGAAAAATGTAATCTTGGGAATTTCAGAATATAACATATTACACTGATTTTTCAACACCAGAATTTGCTTTATTAATATTTATGATATGAGGATACTGTAGATGGTATGTTATTTAAAAAAAAAAAAAAAGTCATTTTCTGGGTCACATCCATCTAAAAACTGCTTTAGTGATTTTAGTTGACTCTTTATTTCTTGATCAAACGACTGAATCCAATTCTAGGGTTGCGTGAGATTGCACAATATAAAATAAAAGGCATTAACGTTTTGCATACTGTCAACCTTGATAGATGAGGATTTCGTTATTTAAATCATCCGATTCATATTGAATGATAGAAATCATCAGATTAATGTACAGGTAAGAATTTCTATTTAATGAACACTTATTTGTGCATGTGTTTACATAAACACACATAAACACAAACACATACAGAGACATTTATAAAAATGTATCTTTGATTATAGTGTGCACAGAAGTGGAAGTTTTACTGGGGGCTTTAGGTCTTCATATACACCAATTTCCATTGTCTGTTACTTTGTAGCTTCGTCTTCTAACTAGAAAGATCATCAGGAAAAAATATCATTTGAGGAGCTGAACGTTTACAGAGGATTCGGATATTTTTAATTTAGGAAATCGGCTTTATTTTCAAATGTAAAAAAAATCTTCACAACTTCCCCAAAAATAAATAGTTTTTGTTTACGTAAAATGACGTTATAGGGGCAGAGGACCAATTGATCAAGTGCGCTTTTAGTTCACAAGGTCATCAAAATGACTGATAAACCATAGTAAACCTCTACGACTCTCTGAATATTATCGTTTCTGTTTATTGTTCCGCTAAATGAATTTAGCGAGCACAAAGAGAAACAGTCTATTCTAAATGTGCGTCTAAAAGACTGTCTTCGCCAGCACTTAGACTTCTGTCTGAGTAACACAACTTGTTTCACTTAGATTAGATTACTACCTTTAAAAAACAGTTGAAAGTTTTCAGAATCCTTTATCTCACCCTTAAATTACTAAATGCTGGGTAAGGAGAAGAAATTTATTGAATACATTTTTACAATGGCCACATAATTCCAGTATTTCTTTTGTTGGATTAAATCCGATGGGTGGAAAAAAAAATATATAGTTACCATGCACTGTACAAGATATTGCAAAAAACTTCAAATATCTTCTTTATAACAAATACATGCTGAATTACCTTTAGGAAGTCTCAAGCCATGTTGCAAAAATCTATTTTCAACATGCTTGAAATAAAAATGAAAAGTATGTTATCCAGTGAGGGTCAAAAAACAAGTCAAAAAGAGCACATTCCAAGTACTCTTAAATGCAAGGATGTCTAATGCAACTCTCACAGAATCAAACAATCTCAGGAGCGCAGGGAAAAAAGATCTGCATTCCTTGTTCAAACATGGGGGCCAAGCAGATAAGCAAAACGGTCATTTTTGTGACTTGTCACTCGGAACGGACGGAAAGTGTCTGAATACAAAAGCTCTTCCGGAAACATAAGGACAAAATGCAAAAAGGATGAGAAATGAAAGACAATGTACAATTTGCACATAATGTTAAACTTTACAAGGCTTGTACCTTTTACATTTAAATAAATTGTATATCTTACATTTATTGTCACATAAACAGAATTTTTAAATATTTGCTAGAAAGTACTTTTATTCATCTTTGTTTTATTTTTTGTAATATAAAGTCTGCAAAAACACAGACCAATGATCGTTTTTGTTTTTTAAATGATAAACATGGTTTGTCGTATCGCGCCGCAGCATTCTCTCCCCCTTTAAAACCATGCACCAGTGAAATTTGTTTTTTTCTTAAAAATAATATAAATTTTTGAAAATGGCTGATTCTTTTTTTTGTTTTTTCTTTTTTGCAAGTTGCAGCCCAAAGAAAATATAATTTTAGTGTCCACTTAAAACCATGTCCATGCAAACAAAATCTTACAGTACGGGATAAACACAAAGAAAAATGTTTCCCTGGACATAGCTTCAACAAGGTCTTTCCATAAATGCCAAAGCCAACTTTTCCAAAGCAATGAGCTATGCCATATTTAGTAGCGACTTGTCCTTAAAACTGGGCCTTGCTGTTCCCGGCCTCCTGCGGATGGTTCCCAGTTTTCCTGGCTTTGTGTACCAGTATTCTTAGGCTAACCCAATCTTTGGGGCAAATACAAAAAAAAAGAAAAATAAATGCAAAAAAAAAAAAAAAAAATTAAAAAAAGCAACAACATGATATGTCATTGATTATGACTTTGTTGCATGAAGGATTGATTTGTTTTTAATTGTCAGTAATCCATGGCTTCAGATTCAACAAGAACTGAGCTTCACTCGTCTCCAAACCTGTTGGTCTTGCCTAAAAACTCCACTCCTTCACCTGAGAGCCTTCTTCAGTGCACAATGTGTGCAACTTCCTCTGAGAACACAGGATCGCTTGATACCCCTAGAAACAGGCTCAGAAGACACAACATTAAGCATGCAGTGTTTGCCAGGGTTTTGCGACCTGTCGTTTCGTTGAGATTTAAATTTTTTGTAACGCTGGTTGCACAGACAAGGTTTTTTTGTTTTTCACAGATGCTATGAACGAGCATAAGAAGGTCCTGTGGAGCTTTCAAGGGATGATTGGGAAGCTCTCCTTGTGAGCGGAGCCAATGTTGGGTCTACTAAAGAGGAAGGGGGGAAAAGTTTAAACCATCCAATCACCATGCTGGATAGGTCCAGTTCATCTAAAAGTATCTGAGATACCCCCATGAAGGATTTGTGGTCCATGCGTCCATAGTCACCCCAAACGATAATCTAATAGAGCAAATGTAGAAAGAATATGAAAAATATATGAATAATATTCAAGTAGCATTTTAGATATATATATAATTTATTTATATCCACAATGTTTAGTGATTTCAGAAGGTAACATCTTTATTTTATTTTTTAGCCCACTAAACTATTTTTCAATCTCACACGGCCAAATATATTTTACAAATTTCATGTAATTAGAAATTAGTATTTCATTACAAAAGGTGACCATTAGAATAATTAATGACATTCCAGTTCTTTCAAAATGAGCTCCGACTGTTGCTCTCAAAGTTGTCAATCACATCACACAATGCTTTAGAAAAACAATGCAAGAGGCTCCTCTGTATAGCATTTTATGTCATCGTTAGGTGTGTGTTGTTATTCTGAAACAATGAGCATGGCTTGTGCTGGAAGCTTGCAATGCCCTGCTCCTGTGCAAGATTTGGAAGATGGAGATGCCTGGGTATCAGCATACATCAGAATTACAACAGTCACAAATCAGTTTTTAGGATCTTGAAGATGTAAGCTTTGACCATAAATATATAATGCACAGAATATTGGATATAAACAGTTCTTTTTAAAATGTATTATCATGATAGCAGAAAGGATCGTCGAATTCTAGAGTGATTAAAGCTGATACAATATTCTGAATATTTCATTATGAAACGCATATTGGAAAATCAGAGTGTAAAGGCCAAGGTAAAATGTGCTACGGCAACAGAGATGCAGGTATCTAAATTAAACCTATGGTCACTACAGGCTCCAAAAGAAATCTCATCTGACCACTTGTGAAGCTGATTAGGCATGCCGTGTGTAAACACCCTGTGCTCTGTGTTGCATTACAGATCAAAACGAAATATATTTTAGCATGGCTTATTGTACCTTAGTACACTACAAGTTTAATTTTAAGGCAAAGAGAATTCACATATTTTTAGCATGACTTTCATTTACAAAGGAAAAAAATAATTTTAAATAAGAAGGAAAATACGAGTAGCATTTAGGTCTATTTCACAGGGGTAAAAAAAAAGTTTTTTTCCTCTAAAGGAAATCAAAGCCAGAGAATGATTTGGACTCAATATAATTTATTACATTCATAGTGGTGCACCAGCCAACAACAGTGAAGATTTCTGTTAAGTTGAGGAGTCTTTAAATTAATAGGAAGCCATCTTTGTTGGACCAGCAATCATGCACATGCTCAGTCTGTACCTCTTAGGAGGCAAGACAGGTTGACTTGAAAACCACATGGCAAATGCCTAGTGCAATTATCTTCTTTTTACAATTACTTTCATTTCTAGGCATTTCAAAATGTCCAGATGCCCATGCACACAAGTACATTATATTATAATGCCAATGAAATCTGAAACATAACTTCATTAAACATTCCAAATCAAATTACCTGAAGGACCTTTCCTTGAGGGGATTCTTCAAATGCTAACACTTGCTGGTACAAAGGTTCCAGTGTTTTCCTTGCTACTTTTGTTTTCTTTTTGGCTACGCAGGCTCCATTTTCTAAAAGGTACACCTTTACATATGGTGCTGGAGAGAGGAGAAACAGAGGTTAAGGAGTGAGGTGAACAGCAATGTGGAATTTCATGCCTAGTTATGTTTTGGCTCTGCAATGATAGCAACGCAAAACCTTTGAAATGGTGGACAGTTTACAGCAGACATTGTAATACTGTGTAGAACATTTACAACCCCTTTCGATTCAAGAAACAGATACAGTATATTTAACGTGATGGTTCACTGCAGTTGTTGAAAATAACGGTAACTTTTTTAAGGAAATTAAGACATGCTAAACCTTAAATGCGCACTAATCTCTTGAATGACTATGCATTAAAATAAATGTCTACGTTATGATTTATTTAGTTCACTTGCAGCCGATTGTACAGTCACAATGCAAAATTAAATCAGGTGTGAAAAAAAAAAAAACGGCCCTGTGGGATCAAAGGGGCCGAGCTAACCAGTGTAATTACAATAGGAATCTTTTACTGTATTTTCTTTTTGCAAGTGCTTACAATTAAGCAGTAATGTACCATAACTGATTTACCGCTTGTATATGGTCTGACATCCAGCCTAAACTGCTATATTATGAAGCAGCAAATCAGTACCTATGGGCTGCAGAGTTATCTTATAGAACTGCTGGTGCCAGTATTTCATGGCTGCCATATTGGATCCTCATTAATGTGCTAATGAACCCTGACACTAGTTGTAGAATGCTACATTAAACTGTGAATATCAATGAGACATGCATTGTGATGATTTCACACATGCTCTGTAAGAAGTCAACGCCCAGGACTCCTGTTTTCTAAACAGGGGGTGGAGCTAAAATGATACAAAGGCTGTCATGTAATTGTGAAATAATGTATGCAGAGGAAGCAGAAATAATCAAGTAGCTTGGAAAGGATTGATTTGGTGTTTATTGTATTGCTGGCATGTAGTCGAAATGAAAAGAAAAAAAAAGTAATTTGTTAGGAGACTTTAGTCCTTAATTAAGTTTCCCTTTAGTTCATTGAGTGTTGTTAAAATCTTGAATTGCTACACAAACTAAAATACAGAGATACAGTTATATGCAAAAGTTTGGGCACCCCTATTAATCTTAATCATTTTTAGTTCTAAATATTTGGGTGTTTGCAACAGCCATTTCAGTTTGATATATCTAATAACTGATGGACACAGTAATATTTCTGGATTGAAATGAGGTTTATTGTACTAACAGAAAATGTGCAATATGATTAAACCAAAATTTGACAGGTGCAAAAGTATGGGCACCTCAACAGAAAAGTGACATTAATATTTAGTAAATCCTCATTTTGCAAAAATAACAGCCTCTAGTCGCTTCCTGTAGCTTTTTATCAGTTCCTGGATCCTGGATGAAGGTATTTTTGACCATTCCTCTTTACAAAACAATTCCAGTTCAGTTAAGTTTGATGGTAGCCGAGCATTGACAGCCCGCTTCAAATCATCCCACAGATGTTCAATGATATTCAGGTCTGGGACTGGGAT
>WMED01030912.1:0-10023 GCA_019650415.1 Pipa parva | reverse complement strand
GGAATCCCTTTAAAGCGTTTGCTGTTGTCCGCATGCAGGACATCAGCGAGCGCATAACAGCATGTGTGAGCTGAGGGGAAGCATCACAAGGTGCGTTTGCACCTTGCTGAATTACCCCCTAATTAGTCTCACAGACTTTAAATATGTTACTAACTATGTATGTTTTAGTACTGCTCTGCCATGATGATAATGGAATATCTCTCGAAAGCTTGAATTAAACAATGAACTGTTATATAAGGCCTTTTTAGAATTTGTTTGCATATATATAAATAAAGTTAGGATAGAGTGGTCATGTTACTCCACAGATGTAAAAAAATGAGTATTGCAATACTTGGTGATACCTTTTTTATTCGACTAACATTCGTTTTAAATAGACGAGCTTTAGAGAGGTCTGTCGTCTCTTTATCAAGTCATAAGCAAAACTTAGTTAAGAAAATATTATTCTAAGGTAAACAGACTGTTGGAGCAGTCATAAATATTGTCAGGAGTGGGCTATTGGACAAGGAGCCCCCTTGTTTCCTCTGATTGGTTATAGCACTACCAATAAAATTCAAGTATTTTACATTGTCCTGATCATGTCTTTTGTGCACCACCAAGCTGTTACATTAGATGAATTTTAAGATTTAACATGTGCTTATTTATAAATAGCCATATTGTGTAGCACTACTTGTAATATATATATACTGTATATATATAATGCTTGACTATATATTTTATTCGTATTTATCACTTTAGTTCTCTTTTTAAGGAGAATATATACAGGACATACGAGAGAGATGTTATTTGCTAGAAAAACATGGCATGTTTTTTTCTGCCATGTCTTTGCAGCTGGGAGACTTCGGTAAATAAAGTGCTTTACTATGTGAAGTGCTTTTTTTTTTCTGTTCCTCATTTCCTGCCTTCAAGCTTTTTCTGGCCTTTGGCTTTCTCCTGTAAAACCCCTGTTTGGAAATAATATAAGAACAGCTTGCAGTGTCTGATAGCAGATGTCAGTCCATTCCAGTGTTGTATATTCTCTCGCAGTTCGCCTGGCTTCAAGCAATATGGCAGCCTTGCTTTTTTGGCATCCTGCTTGGATTGAAATGATAATTGTAGAAACTTGGCATTGTTTAACCCCTTTCATCCGGAATTTTCAATGCCAGGTAATTACAATGACCTCTAAATCTACACAAGAGGCGTATAAAGAATGGAGCCTTTCATACAGATTTCCTGCATGCAACACCTGTTGCTTTAGGATGGAAAAACACTTAATATTTTTGCAAACAGTTGTCTAAGCATTGTGCCCTTTATCCCGTTATATGATGCTACCTGGGTCAGCAGTATGGAAAGAAAGATTTTTATGAAAATGCTAGTTGGCTTCCCGTGAAAGAACAAGACCAATTTGCTGTTTTAAAACATCTTCAGAGCATTAGATGATTTAAAAAACAATTCATCAAATGCACATTTGTTGACAGCTGTCAGCAGAACTTGGATTTTAATGGTCATTACTTAGAACATTTGTGAAATTGAGACTTGTGATACAAACCAGCCTGGTAACTTTGCTTTATTAAATAATAAAAGAAAGCATCCATGAATTAATAATGTATATTATATACGATGTCTCACTATAGCAAATCACTAAATTTACTTCAGATTTTAGTTGGTTCTCCTACAGTTTCCTAAATAAAGCCACTGAATTAGTGGAAACAGATACTGTTTGTAGTCTATTCTATGAGACAAAATGTACATGTGTGTGCCAGTCATGACCAATGAGGTGTGAGAGGGGACTAGAAGTGTATCTTTGTGGAGGACCAGGAGAAGAGTGAGTGGTGGGTGTGAAGGACTTGTTACAGAGAAGAGGCTCCAGGAATTACAAAAAAAAAAAAAGACAAAGGCTTCAAAGTTCCATATTGATCAGGAGATCCGTGGTTGGGTGTTAGAATTATGTCAAAGAATTTAGGGTGTCTCTAAAAAGACATTTTGTACAAAAATCAATACCGTCATAAGGTTTCTATGTTAATTAGATCATCACGTTTTAAATTGCTTTGTATTGGGAAGGAGAATATAATGTTCATATGTATAGACAGGTAGGGATTTTGCAATAAAGGCCCACAGCCAAGAGCCTCAACTTCAAAGCGACCCCTCACATTATCCTCAGAGGCTGAAGAAAGAAGCTCCCTTAGCTTAGAGTTCTCTGCTCTGCCAGGCAGGGCCACCACCGCTTCATCCCCTTGTACATCAGACTACAGACAAATGGATAAGAAATAAACCTTAACAGCAGCTAGTGCCAGAAGCAGCGCCTCTTTATTTTAGACCTTTCATCTGTGCTTGGTGCTACTATTAGTTCTGGCCCCACTTAATCTCAAACCGGACCTGCATATTTCTCCATCTTGTAGTTACTCTGGAGAGGTATGCCATGCCATGGACAATAGTCTAGTGTCAGGTGACCTACAGTGCCTTTCTAGGGTCATTGGAGAAAGGCAGCTGCCTGGAAAAACAGGCTGCAGGATGAGCTATTTGCCCCTCTATCTTCTTCGTGGTTTGTCCCATAACTGCAGAGCAAACATCACTGCAGGAAAGTTGGTTTGGGTGGGGGATCATGGGAGTGGATGGGCTAGTGTTGAGCACTGCTGAGGAAGGCACACCTAAAGCTGTTGCCCTGGTCATCTTTAAAGCATAAAATCCCACTGATGGCCTAAATGATAAACTCATTTAAGAGACACTAAAGACACACTATTAAACATATCTGCATTTCAAATCTGGATTCTTAGGGGGATACAGAGAAGAGCGCCCCCCCCCCCCCCCATGCATTACTGAAAGAAGCAAGGCCAATACTATTAGTAGGCATTAGAAGCCAATTAGGGCATCATAACAAATTTGAAAGGGGACGACTGGCTACTGGGATCAGTTTATTATTTTTTTTGGGTGAATTTTGGCATCCTCGTTTTGTTAAAGAACTGATGAGACGATAACATATCTATTATATCATTTTTTTATTTATACTGAGCGTGCATCATTAGCTGCGGCTGTTCTTTTATATCCTAGCCTGTTTACAAGATTTTAATACCTGGGATATATCATTGGCAGCCCAGTTTATCTTCTTTCATTTCCATCATGATCTTTTTTTTTTTCCCCTTACATTTCTAAGTGAATGAAAAGGGGCTTGATTTACTTATCAATAGATGGAGTCCTTCACAGTTTGTGCTTCTAGTTAAGCTGCTGAAGATGCCCTTTAAGCATCTGAGCACTTTGATGGATTGCACTTTATTGCTGTTGTCACTGAAAAACTATTGATAAATTCTACACACAACTCATAGGAAGCAAGTTCAACAACTGCGATACCCAGTTACACTGCTTTTGAATCAACATTCTACATTCTTCCACAAGGTCCAGGTGGTGTGGGAAATGCTAACCCTTTGTTTGCAGGACAGATTTCATCTGCATCAGGACAATGAGTGACGTACTGTACATTTGCAGCATTTTTTGTATAGTATAAGTCCTAGAGAGTTGTCTCAGGCTTTCTACTCCAAACAACATCTGCAGTGGTGAACTATAAAATTTACCTGTCTTCACAGGATTGGTCTGTTTGCTTAGTGAATGAGGAGTTGTCACACATCCATTGTGGAACTGCTCCTAATGACATTCCTTATTGGGGTTACTATCCTTCTGTTAGTTCTAGTAAACAGTGTTGTACTACAAGACCTAACCTGCTACCTAGGATTTAATCTCTATGCACCAGGGCCCTAAATCTCTATAGTTGAGGACTCGGTAGATGCTTCTCTTCCAGCTAACCAATCAAAGAGGATCTCTTTATGCCTGTGACTAGCTGACACATCCCCTGGGTAAAGGGGCCAATGATATCTTTGTTACATTATTGGTGTTTAGCTATTCCTCTAAATACAACTTACTGCAATAAGGTGCTTCTGATTCACATGTATAGTACATACATGCCAACATTCCCCTTTAAAGATAAATACATATACAATGTGCAAACTTGTTCTAAAAAACTATTCAGACATACATTAAATGGGTGAAATTTAATAAACTTGGAAAAGCCCAATTTTGCTTTTCCAAGTTTATCCCAAGAACATCTCGGCTGTTCGCGCAGTGAAAATCACTCGGAATTTACAGACCAAAACTTTTCGACTGAAAAAGTCAATTGAATTTTTTGGATGGAAAGGTAGCCATACTTTACATTAGTAGTATGTTACTTTACATTAGTAGTATGTTACTTTACATTAGCAGTATGTTACTTTACATTAGTAGTATGTTACTTTACATTAGCAGTATGTTACTTTACATTAGTAGTATGGTTACTTTACATTAGCAGTATGTTACTTTACATTAGCAGTATGGTTACTTTACATTAGTAGTATGTTACTTTACATTAGTAGTATGTTACTTTACATTAGTAGTATGGTTACTTTACATTAGTAGTATGTTACTTTACATTAGCAGTATGTTACTTTACATTAGCAGTATGGTTACTTTTCTATCGAAAAATCAAGATCGAAAAACTCGATCAAAAGTCTCTGTTGGTAAGTGTCGATCGAAAAAAATCTTGTGATATTTACCACGAGAAATTTCCAAGATCTCGTAGGAATAAACTCGGAAAAGCGAAATCGGGTTTTTCCGAGCTTATTAAATTTCGGTTAGCATATTTCCTAAATGTAATGTTGACGCATATGTAGTAGTAGGGTGGCTTAAACTTATCTTACCAAATCACAAATATCAATAAACTTTCCACTGTGTCTGTTTAATCAAGTTGCGGGTGCATCATACATTCTACTCCGCATACTTCAACTGTTAAACGGAAGTGCTACAGTAATGCCTTATTAAAGATGCGTTGTCATGAGCTGCTTATTGTTTGTGTTAGTGACATCTTGAAAATGTCCTTCTGTTTCATAACATTGGTTTTTCGTTGGCATTATTGATTTGAATAAAAACCTCTCTCTTTTAGCGTTTTGACGATTGCGTGCCATCAATAACGTATAACTATAACTAAAACCAGAATGATGTTGATGATGTAGCAGTATGTGCATAAATATTCTGTTTAGCATTCTACTAGATTATTCTGATTTTTAACACCAGTGGAATATAACTTTGACAGATGTGTGACTTTCTTTCTACGTCCTGTGAAAATTCTAGAATTTGTTTAAGAACCTTAATTACTTACTCCAAAGCCAGCTTCAGGTATTAACCCGGATAAGTGCATTAAACATATGATTTCCCTTCTAATTTGGAGGAGGTTTCACCTAATCCAATCTTGTCAATCTCATATGCTAATTCGTAGCATCAGTTATTAATGAGCCTATCAAATTACAATTGGGGTCATTTCTAAAGTACCCTGAAACTCATCACCGTGAATAAGATGGAGGATTTGTGTTGCCTTGTATTACTGCAATGTCATTGGTTAACCCTTGTGTATCCAGTAATGGTTTTTTATTTTCTCTCTTTGCGTGAATGCTTTGAAAGCTTCTAACTTTTAATCTATTCCTAACAGCAGACCCCATCAGAATCCTGTAAAAGGATCAAGATCGTGCATTTTCCAAGGAAAAGGGATGTTTTTATCAAAGCGAGAGCCTTGTATTCTTTCATGCTTGCATCACGCCATTGTGCGCCGTTTAATATCGTGAGCATATTAAATAGCGGTTTTGGAGGCATTTAACATTGTTTTCAAGGAGCAAGGTTCACTTGTCAAAGCCTGTTACAAACACACTAATCAGAGACATATGCAGAACCCGTGCAATTAACCTACAGTCCCGCAGCTGAGCTCCTAATGGTGCGCTCATTATTTTACTGTACTCTTTATTTTTCTATTAATTGTTGCACATGTTGGATGGAGAATAAGTAAAGAGAAAAAAAAAAAAACACCCACATTTTCTTTCATCCTTCCCACCCCCCGAGAAAGCAACACCGTGACTTTTCTGCTAATTGCAGAAATAGAAGACGTATCTTTGTACAGACGCTGTGATTTAACTAAGGCAGAAAGCGCTCAGAGCACGGATTGCTGTTAAAAAGGATGCTGTGTCATTTAATGTTGTAAACATGAATCCAGATTGGGCTCTAGATGTGTTAGATTGGTTGCAAATGTAAAATAAATGGCATTGCTATGCCTGCTCATTAGCTTTGTCCACATCTGTTCAGATAGATAACTACTTACTAAACCAGGCAGCCCATTAACTATTATCACTATATTCCCAGCATCAATATTATCTTGAAAAAAAAAAACAAAAAATTGGTTTCTTTTTTTTGGAAAAGTTCCATTTTTTTAATTTTATTTTATCATTTTAGACTTTAAAGGCAACAGTTTTACAAATCTAGCAGGGAAAATTCAACAAGCTGGCATTAACGCAAATGCCAAGGGAAGCTTGATTGCAATGACAAAGAGAATGGTTTATGGTTGTTTTATATAAAGGTATAAAGGGAACTGTATATATAGGAGTTGGTGGGTATTTTCATTATCAGTTCTTTGTACTGTAATTATTTATATAGTGATGATAACTAACGAAGCGGTTTAAAGAGATTCTTTATTTAATTCAGTCCCTTACCCGTGAAGCTTACAATCCAGTTTCCCTATTCAATTATACACATAGACAGACAAGGCACAGACTAGCGAAATTCAATAAAATCGAAAATCACGATATCGAACAATTTTTTACTGATATCAATATTGTGATATCGAAATTCAAATGAATTGTTTAATCTGTTGATTTCTATAGAAAAAATCCATAATATTGCTGGAAAACTCGATATCGCGATATCGATCTCGTAATATCGATATTGCGATTTTCGATTTTATTAAATTTTTCCCTAGGGCTTTAATTTACCTATATAGTATGTTTTTAGATTGTGGGAGAAAGCCCACACAAATATGGGGAGAACATACAGGTTGCTATGAGTTCCTTCACTTCTGGAAAGATTGCCCCAGTTGATAAATTCTCCTGTAAATATATTATTGTATACCAGCTGTGACATCATGGTTGGGGTTTGAAGATATTGCTTCATTTACAGTATTTGTATTGCCGATTTACATTTTCTGAAAGGGCCCTACTTTTATTTATGCCCCGGTTTCCCTTTAGTCTGTATAAATTTCTTTTTGCCAATGTCAATTTTAGTGTATTTGTATTTCATTCCTGTAAAGCAATTTCCGTTAGTAAAATGAGGCAACCTTATTCTCAGTACAAAGGGTTTGAATTCATGTTACAAACCATTGATCTCCATGCTCACACAGCATGGATAAATTAAAAATATGTATTTTTATATTCTGCGCATATTTACACCCTATGCTTTCAGTAACCATAACTAAACTAGTGACTACTACTATTATTTATATTTTCATTTTTGCAAGCAGTATGATGGGAAATCTGAGGAAGTTCATCTATTTCACAAGTCTGTGATGGTTAACAGTTTTACCATGACAAACCTGGAGCACTATGGGTAAGTCACAATCACAGTCACGGTTAGAGTTTGAAAATGTGTGTGTGATGTGTACTGGCCAGTTTTCCATGAAAAGGTACCCTCAGCCGTAAATTTTTGACCTACTTACTACTTAGCACATGTGCACAAGTCAGCTTTCCCTCTGTAATCTCCTGCATTCCAAGCTTAATTTATGTGGCCAAAAGGTCAGCACACTGCTTAACCAATAGCAGTCGGGCAACTTTTTCATCTCGTGTTGCCTGACTTGCAAGAGACAAGGGGGAACGATGTAGGAAATAATTTCAGCTCTTTTTAGAAATAAACGGTGTAACAAATGGCAAATATTATTTCTTCCCTAAAAGATTTTTTTAACTATTTGTATCAGCAATTGGCTTAGTACAAAAGGAGTTTTATATGTATGTGTGCAGTTATATCAGCACTATAGTGCCCCTCTAAGCAAGACATTTACAATAAATGTTAACAAAATTCTAACTTGTTATACAAAAAAACAACAGGCGCGTTTCAGAAAGCTGATGTTGGGCATAATTAATTCATTATAATAAAAATAGGGTTGGATATTCTTCAATCTTAAAAAATGCTGTAATGTGGGTTTGTGCACAAAATGTATTCCTTTCCATTAGCTGCCCACAGATTGGGTTTTAGTTACACCTTGGAGTTAGCATTAGCACTAAAATGACAATTTCAATTTGTTTAACACAATTTCTAAGTAAGTAACACTATCATAAAGAGATTTAAACACTGATGTTACACCAGATTCATTACGTAATTGTAAAAAAAAAGCAAATGTTACCAACAGGCACAATTTTGCAGTAGTGCTGAGAAAGCACCATCTTTCTGAGTTCTTCCACTAGTAATTTTTAAAGGGCAATTTAAGGTTTGTTTTTATTCATTATCCCTTTTTAGCCAATGTTATCTTTGTATATGCTTTATTTCTATAGCGCTGCTAGGTTACATAGTGCTTAATACCACTCAGAATAAACCCTTTGGGGGTTATTCAATAAAGTCCGAATTGTTGCGAATAGGTGCAAATTCACCAGATAAAGACAGTCGCAATAGGCTGCTATTGTCGCAGTTGCGTCTTTATAATGAGAATATTGTCGCAATCTTAACTTTAAAAAATTGTAGTGACTTTATAATGGGGAAATTGTAGCGGATTTGCTACGGGAATCCACTGCTTGCTTATTCGACAATCGAATTCGCACCTTAGTGAATAACCCACAAAATTTATATGTAGATAAAGACAATTTATTAAATTCAGAGTAAAATCTATTGTTGGCCATTAATGAAATGGCTTTAAACAGGGCCGGCTCCAGGTTTTTATGGGCCCTTGGGCAACAGAAAACACAATGACGTCACCATGTTAATGACACCCAAACGTGATCGCGTCACGCAGGAGCGCAGGGAGAACTACGCGGCTGGCCGGTGAAGACGCTCCGGAGTGGTGAGTGAGTCCACGGTGGAGGGGGAGGGGGTGCTGACGGCAGCCAGACATCAGCACAGAACACTGCACCTGCGTCCTGTGCTGGGGCAGGCAAGTGCCAGGGGGCACCCAGGGGATCTGTGGGCCCCGGCACTTTCCCAACTATGCTGTGTGCTGACGCCGGCCCTGGCTTTAAATATTGCAAACTATGATAATAATCTGAGGCAAATAATAATTGATGTTTTTTTTTATTTTAAATATTTGCTTTTATCCCTAGAATTGCTGATCTTAGCAAAAAGTGAGATGCATGCAACCCTCGATTTCTAATAATAGTAATTGTCTTTAGTAATTATATTTCTACCCAAGCTCTCTCCTCTGTAGCTTCCAATCATGTAAGCATCTACAAAGTTAAATCATTTTTAAAGCACAAAACAAAGATAAATTGTACTTAATTTAATGATCATATTTCACATTATATATAGGACATTTAATCATGGTTTCCATCAAAAATCCCTCACAACAGGACAAAAAAGGACCCCCAGCATGGCTTGGCATTTGTACTCACCCCAGTTACACTGCAGACTGCAAAACTGGCATTGCTCATTAGACTACTGTTGCAGTCGTGTCTTTATAATAAGAATATTGTCACAGTCGCGACTTTATTGTGGGAAAATTGTGACAATCTTAACTTTAAAAAAATGTCGGGACTTTACAATGGGGAAATTGTAGTGGATTTGCTATGGGAATCCGCTGTTTGAGAATGAGACAGTCAAATTCGCACCTTAGTGAATAACCCCCAAATTCCCCAGGATCACTAAAAAGTGAACAATACCATTCCACCTACATATTCGCCTCAAACATGGCATTTGAAATGAATAGTAACGCTTTCAAACAACTTCACAGCTAATTGTGATATTCAGTTTTAATGTTGTTATTCAATGATATACTTGCCTTCATAATGCTGCCGAGGTGGTAAATAGCCTCCGCATTTCCAGTTCTGTGTTTACACAAGTTTATTTTTCTTTCTGTTGAAAACTATTACCATTCTATAGTGTATTACAGCTTATATACAAGGCCAAAACCCACCTAAATTATTTACCTGTAAATACAACCCTGTCCAGAGCGAATTTACACCCACTGTACATATCCACCGAGACCAAAAGCAGTTGTAGTGGTAAATAACC
>WMED01030911.1:0-10023 GCA_019650415.1 Pipa parva | reverse complement strand
ATAAAAAGCTTAAATTAAGTTATCTCTTAAACATGTGGCATGAATGAGGGAGTCGGAGTTAGGGGAAATTGAGGAGTCGGAGTTGGAGTCTGGACTTTCGCTTACCGACTCCACAGCCCTGCTTGTAGACATATGAAGTAACAAAGCAGAAATTGAACAATATCCGTGCAGCATTCTTGCATCAGGGGCATTTCCTGTAGCTTAAAACTGAAAAATAGGAACACCAAATGTAAAGAGGATGCTGAAAGGGACTTGCATACCTTGCGAACCTGCTCTTCCAAACACTTGTCAAACTAAATCTCTCCACATATATAGAAAACCACAAATGCTGAAGAGCAGCTGTGTTTTTAAGGGCAAAGTAATTACCTGACTGCCATCCTAATTAACAGACTGCCTATACTTAGTTAAATGTCCCCCAAAGTATTGAACTTTTCTCATGGCTACCCAAGTCCTTTTACACTTTTTGCCCCAAGTTGGCTATGCACAGCTTACACATGTGCAAATAAGAGCAGTGCTAAGCACACATGGTAGTCATCCTAAGCCTAAACGGGGGCAAACTTTTCAGAGGTCTAGTAACCTAAAGTAGCCAATCAGAAGTTGGCTTTTAATATTCTTACTTCCTTATACTAGAAAATAATAACAGCCGATGAATTGCTGTGGGTAACTAGACCTCTATAAATGATTGCCCATTGATGAGCTCCCCCGATAATATATTTGCCATTACATGTATAATTGTGGAATTACCATATTTTTCACTCCATAAACGCACCTAGAATTTTAAGGAGGAAAATAATATTCTGAAGAAAATGGTGTGCTAAAATGTGTAATAAAATATACTATGCCTGCCCTACCTGCAAATAGGGCAGCTACTAGCGCAACTCAGAGTCTTCGGCTCTGTTCGCCATGGATTCGGCCGCTAATAGCACAGCGGCCGAATCCATGGCAAATAGAGCCGAAGGCACCAAGGAGCGCCATCACGCTCAACCTAGCTCAGTCTAGAGAAGAACTGACAGGCAGCAGCACACTGGAATGCTGGAGGAAGATAAGTACTCTTAATTTTCTTCAGTTTATGCGTGCCGTGCATGATGCCCCCCCCCAGCTGAGGAAAATGAACATTCGCTCCATAAGATGCATGGGCATTTTCCCCCAACTTTTGGGGGGGGGGGAAAAAGGATCTTATGGAGAGAAAAATATGGTAGGCCATATTCCATTGGCAGTTATGTGCAATGGTTACTGTAATTAAGGTAAATTATAAATGGTGAGCATTACAAATTATCACAAAATATATGTTAAAGGCGGAGTTTGGACCATTTAAATGCTATCGAGGTTTGGAAGAAACAAAAGTTCAAAAAATAAACAAAAGGAAAGGCTGATTATAGGGAAACTTTGACAACAGTAGTTGTTTTTGGAGGTTGAGATCTACTGTAACAGATAAACGCTTTCTTTCTCTCTTATATTAATAGGCATTTTGTTCCAAATATCACTTTTGGCCATCCTGTTGTAGAATGTCTGCGAAAACAACTTGGCAATGACCCTTTCTTTGGTAAGGATTTCTTCCCAGTATTAAAAGGGTCTGTGATTTACTGCAGATATGCTGAGCTGGTTGCAGTTATTATTAAACCGTTTATAATTTTGTCTTTGTCGTGACGTGCACAGATTCTTTCTATTATATGCTACTCATTTTCCTCATCTTTGGGGATCACTGCATAAGTACTTACACATCTGCTTAAAAACAAACCTGTTGCATTTTTTAGTTTGAGATCCTATGTATTTTTGTAAACGTTTAACTTATTTTATGGAAAGTATAGATCAGATTTTCATGCAATTGCATAGACATGGATGGTTAGTTCTTTAGGATACTTAGCACAGCATCACATAAGCATGCACAAACCTATATAAATTATAAAGATGTAAATAAGGTGGACTTCTATCCAGGTAGCCAGACTGATGTGGTCTGTTGAATGTCTCAAGTGGCTGGTCGACTGGTATAGAGGAAACTCACTGGTAATCAGTTTACTCTTTTCTGAATTTTCTTTTATATAATATGTCCAAGTCAGCTTTTTGCATATTTCATCTACTACTGTGTTTTTTTTTTGCGTATGACAGCTCCCCCAATGACTTTGAAGAAAAATCCCATGACTAGCACAATCCTTTTCGTGTGATAAAATGATTGTAGCAGCAACCACCTGCACTGTAACTTCATGCAGTTAAAGACAATTTGCTTTGAAAATCAAGATGCACGACAGGAGTGCACATTTACTTCATCACAATAACATGTCCCTGTTCCCTATAGACATGCACATGATGGTTGCTAAACCAGAACAATGGGTGAAACCAATGGCAGCTGCTGGTGCCAACCAGTATACATTCCATCTGGAGGCCACAGACAACCCTGGGGCTTTAATCAAAGAGATTCGAGAAAGTGGCATGAAGGTCAGAATATTAACAAATTAACTATTTTTAGTCTTCGAAATAGTCATGATTCATTCAGACTTTATATCATTTGTGTTATTTAAATATGAAGATAGCTGATGTAGGCATTATCTTGTCAGTGAAGAACTCTCTTTTCTACTTAGGTGGGGCTGGGTATTAAACCAAACACTACTGTGGAATACCTTGCACCATGGGCAAACCAAATTGATATGGCTTTGGTTATGACTGTGGAACCTGGCTTTGGTGGGCAGAAGTTCATGGAGGATATGATGCCCAAGGTAAATAAATCTAGCTGATATATTCTAAATCTATGATTTTATATAGAACAGACCAACACAACCAGGTGTAATTTGTTCATTCTGTTAATGTAGCACTTTCTCTGTTTAAAGGTGCAGTGGCTGAGATCACAGTTTCCATCTTTAGATATTGAAGTTGACGGTGGTGTAGGACCAGACAACATTCACAGATGTGCTGAGGTGAGGCTAAAAGGCTAGTGCTAAGTTCAATATGTTATATATGACAGGCAAAAAAAAACCTTTTAGTATGTTGTACACAGAGGTAATCTAAGACAGTGTGCAATTAGGTTTTTTAAAATTTTCTCTCCATTCTCTCTCCTTGCCTTACTTCCTACTTACTAGGGTTAGTAACCAAAATGGATTTAATAATGCTTTATGTATATTGTTTACACTATTTTTAAGCCCAGGGTGTTGGAGGGGAATACAGCAGGCCCTTCTAAGATGAGGCTATAAACCATGGGTTACACCTGTAACATACACCATGGAGCAGCTCTTTTAGGGTATCAACCCAGGGTACTCACAATCACTTGTTACAATCTGGCACTGCATATAATATAGCCAACACCAGTAATTAAAGAGGGGTGTGAATACCAGCTTCCTAATAATCATAGATATTATATAACCAATAAAAAAAAGAGGAAGATGCAAAGAATAAGAAGAGAAAAGGATAATGCTATACTACCTAATGGCTAATATACAAACTTACAAAGTGCAAATGGGTAGAGGCATAACCAAACATGCAGATCAAAATAATAAATGTGACATGGAAACTAACTGAGCTAATACAATAAATAAGCTCATGAGAGAACAATCATTTGGCTATAATCAGTACAAGACACCATGATCACAAAGTGCCTGCTCAAAGCCAATCCCTTTAACACAGGGGTCCCATGGCTCTTGAGCCAGATGTGACTTTTTTTATAGCTGCATATGGATCACTGACTAACAAACGGTGCTCACATGCAAGCACTGCTCTTTACAGTCTACCAGCTAATTGCCAGCAAGCACTGTAGAGACAAATTTCTCTCAGCACTTCCGGGTTGCTATCCAATCCAGAGTCGTTGACGTCACTGCACTTCTAGGTTGCTAGACAATCCGGAGCCTCTGACATCATGCTCTGGATTCAATAGCGCTGAACAGAGCCACACGTATATGGTTCTCTCAGCCAAAAAGGTTGCCGACACCTGCTTTAACATATAAACCACAACTCCTTATAATATTGTATATCCTTAATTCAAAGAGACAGTGACATGAACTCATAGAAAATGATGTTTCCGGCACTCCGTATGTAAAGTAAAAACTTATCTTTATTTCACCACATGGGTACGCGTAGGCACTGTTATGCTGTTTGTTTTTAAGCATTTTTAACCTACCCATGTGGTGAAATAAAGATAAGTTTTTACTTTACATACGGAGTGCCAGAAACATCATTTTCTCCTGATTGTACCTTGTCTGACCCTTTCTGAGCACCCGGATAAACTACTCTGTCAAGGGGATTGTAGCGGCAGCAACTGAGAAGGTAAACCCTCTCTGATTTTTTTGCTTTATTTTCCATGAACTCATAGAAAACCAGTAAACACAAACATATAACTGCAATGTATGTACCTTAAAGAAATATAGTGTTTTTTTTTTTTTTTTTAAATGTCCTTTTGAACTGTGGGACTACTTTGACTAGTCAGTACCTTATATGCTGTTTAACTACAAATCCCTCACCAGCTGGTGTGCTCTTACATAGAGCTGCTGTACTTGTTTTGTGAGTGAGTGACACACCATGCTGCTCTGTTGTTCCTAGCAACCTAGACATCAAATGTACCAGTATTAAAATATTTCTTTCCTTTTGAAAATTGTAACACTATTTCCTCATATCAGAATGTGTTCTGTTCTTTCCTAAATATACATTAAACATTAAGAGCCTTATTGAATAAATTCCAAATAGTCACATATAGCTCTGAATTCACCACTTCTACATGTTCATTTATGGAGCAAACTCTGATGTGGCAAATATGTGACTATTTTGGGCAACTACGATAGTTGTGACCTTATGGAGCACCTTGTGTGTGTGTGTGCTACTATTGACTAAGTTGCAGAGTGTGTCGAAGAAGTAAATTATTATTATTACTTATTCGTTCTTATATAGTGCTACTATTTTACGCAGCGCTTTACAGAGATTCATCATTCACTTCAGGCCCTGCCCCATGGAGCTTACAATCTAGTTTCCTATTTTTGTCACACAGATGTATGTTTTTGGATTGTGGGAGGAAACCCACGCAAGTGCGGGGAGAACATACAAACTTCATGCAGATGAAGTCCAGGGTGAAATTGAACCCAGGACCTCAGCGCTGCAAGGCAACAGTGCTAACTGCAACTAGTTGTACTGCTCCGAATTCACCCGTTTGACTTTGCCACATTGGAGTGATGAATTTGGGGGGGCTGATGGCAGGGCTTTGCATTCTACTTCTATCCAACTGACTGCACCACACAACACATCAGACAGTGATCACTTCTGTCCACTTGTTCGATAAGACTAGTCACCACTTAATCAATGATGAGAAGTGAATTTGTGACTATTTTGGAGATGTGAATCTAATTGTAGTGAGGTGAATTTATCTTTGGCCTCTTTCTTCTGCATTACTCTATATTTTCAGTGTTTTATATTACAGGCTTCTCAAACAAATGTTTCTTAACTGAAATGAAGTTACAAAGTTTTCCTTTCACAGGCTGGTGCAAATATGATTGTGTCTGGCAGTGCAATTATGAAGAGTGAAGACCCTCGTACTGTGATCAGCCTACTTCGGACCGCATGCATGGAAGCTGCTCAGAAACGTTCACTAGACCGGTGAAATGGAGAATGAAGGAAATTAATCATTGTAGCTTGGACCGTACAGTAGACAAATATGACTGCAAAGGAGAACAGATGTTCCACACAAGAGCAGGCCTAGGAGAAAAATTAAGGTGGCATTGTATTGGCCTAATGAAAAATTTCCTTCAACGTCTGCAAAGCTGTTATTTTATACAGTTTGTTTTTTTTTCTTCACTTTATTGTTCATTTTGAAAACTGCAATATTTCCTTGATGTGATGGAAGAAAATAAACTCTCTCTGATTTAACATAATGTAAATACAAACCTATGTTGCAGTTGGGTGGTATACTAAGGGTGCTGATGGTAAACTTTTAAGTGTACAGCCCAAAGGAATAACAAACTGTACATGAATATTGGGTTTATATTTTTATAACAAACATGTAACTTGCAGAAACAATGTAATACAGAGCATCTGGGATGTGCTGATAGGAACTGTGAATAGAAAAATACTGTCTACAAATAGATAAATAAATAAACGATTTAAACATAGTTATGATATCCAGATTTGCATTGTACAATTTATTTTTCATACTGTGGGCTATGCTTTAAATCAATGTTTAGATAAAGCATATAGCCTACAGTATGAAAAATAAATTGTACAATGTAAATCTGGATATCATCCTGCCACACATGCGTATAATAAAATGCCTTGCTGTGGTAATGAACTTACAGGCAATGTTTATTACAAAACTAGGGTTTTAAAATGGAGAGAAATAGTGTCTAACTACTGAAAATGAGAAAGAGGTCAAGATAATTATGCTCTTTGTCTTAAATTGGTTATCCTGTAAGCTGTACTTGTATTTCAAGCTAATTTGTATTAGTTACAACTTTATATTATAACTGTATAAATTTGTGACAAACTGCAGAGGTGTAAACCTGTCTTTCCTATGGCTAATAGGAGAACATTTAACTATTCATATAAAACTCACACATATGTAATAACTATGTTCTCCAGGTCAAATGCTTGAGGGATGTGAACATTTAGTTAGCCTATTGTTTTAGTGCTTTCTAACACTGAAAGTGCCGAGTTGTCTTCTTTGAGGTTAGGAATTATGACGTAGCAAAATAAATATATATCAACAGTTGATGCTATATCCTCCTTGAGATTCTTGGCAGTAGGTGATTTGAATAAAATGGCATACAGTAACTTCTAGAATCCATTTCTTCAGCTCCTCTTAGCTATTAAAAAAAAGTATGCACAATAAATAGAGATGGATTAATATTTCTGTGTACACAGAAATAACATTAACATCAGAGTAGGTAATCCAATATGACACAGGTTATGCAATACAATCTAGGCCAATCAATGTGTTTGCTATGAGCATCATTTGCCTAAAAAGAATAAAATACCTAAAGCAAAGCAGTAGGAAACCACTTTTTTTTCTATAGAGGCAAAGGACCTCATTGTCTAAAATCCAAATAGTTGCGTAAATGTCTAAATTCACATCTATTCACCAATTCCCCATGTTCACTTAATGTCTAATCTCTGCGAAGTGGCTAATACATGACCAATTAGGGTTTCTAAGATAGTTGCAATCTTACGGAGCTCTTCACATTGTACCTGTGCATGCACACACATTGTATCTATTTCTACTATTGAGGTGCGAATGCGACTAGGTGTATTGCACTAAATTCAACTGTTTGACTTTGCCACTTCAGATTGGCAAATTGGGGAGGTTGATGGCAGGGCGCCAGTGTGTGTAAGGCAACTATTCATTCAAAACTGAAAATTGTGACTGACTAAATGACATGATCTAGGGACAAGGTGACAGAAATAGATAGAATATTCACAGAATATAGTTAGTGGGACGGTGTGAGACTGATGTCACTGTTCTTCACTGGTTGAATTCACATCCTACTTCTATCTGACTAACTACACCAAACTACGTATGTGACAGCAATCACTGCTGTCCATCTGTTCATCAAGTGTATTTATTTGCCGCTTAGTCAATATTGAGAAGTGAATTTGTGTCTATTTTGGTAATGCGACTGAAATTGTAGCGAGGGGAATTGGACAAGTGAATTCAACCTTTTGACAATGAGGCCCAAAATGTTTATATTTAAAACCCTTCAGTGAATGAAGGAAGTATTGCTTTATATATCAGGGTGCAGATGTGTTGCATTACAGAAGAAACATTCATTTTGTAACAAATTTGTCAGTTATTGTGCCATGGAGTTAGAAAATGCTCAATTTAGTACAGCATATTTATAAACCTTCCAATTTGTGAATTTGTCTTTTATTACTGATAAATTACCAGACTGTAGCTTCTAAATAACATACAGTTAGTCCTCGGGTTACGTCTTTTCGGGGTTACAACGCTTTATATGATGCCTTGTTCCGACTTACACGGTTTTGTGACGTAAGTCGAACTGCATACAACCATGCCTTGTTCCGACTTACACGGTTTTGCGACGTAAGTCGAACCATACTGTATGAATGTATTATCTGACTTACATCGAAATTCGGTTTACGACGCCGCGTAAGAACGGATCAACGATGTAAGTCGAGGACTACCTGTACTCCCATTTTTGTAAATTCTTCCCAAAGACATACATGATTTTTCTAATGCACAACCTAACATTTAAACCATTTGAGCTTAATTACCATTTCTTGTTATGTTACCCTGGGACCAGACTGGGCTACTTGGAAGCTAAGCTGACTGTAATTAGGGTCATTATTTTCTATGGTACAAAACAAAATAACTCATGTGGCTTATTCTATAGAAAACAATGAGTAGTGTTTTTCCAGCTCAGTCATAAACCAGCTAGTCTTTACATTCATCGGGGCAACATTATTGATTATAAACATTTATGTAAAGAAAACCCATAGGGAGTTTTTCACTAAGGTTCGAATTAAACTGTCAAATTCTCAAACAGTGAATTACTATAGCAAATCCGCGACCATGGCAATTTCCCCATTGTAAAGTTGTGACCGCAACAATTTTCCATAGTAAACTCGCAACCGTGACAATATTCTCATAATAAAGTTGAAACTGCGACAGTAGCAGTCTACTGCAACTGTCTTTAGCTGGCGAATTCACATATGCAACAATTCGGACTTAAGTGAATAACCCCCATAGTGTTTTTAGAACACATACACTGTGGAAAATTCCCACTAGCCCCAAGCAATGATTACCTGTTTCACTTCTCCAGCTGTAGACCAGGATAAAGGATAAATTAAAGATCTGGCCATCACCTGTGTTCACTGTCTATTATCTGTTGTTGCTCATCTTCCAAAGAGAATACTTGGGATTGCTGGTTTTTGGATTGGCAGGATGTGTCTCTTGTTGCTTCATGGTTGCCATCTAATAATGCCAAGGCATCTTCCTCTGTTAATGGGAATATCCTGCGCTCCCACTGCTCTTTCTGCACAGGTTAAATATGCATAATATAACATTTGTAAACAAATATAAATCCTTTTTAAAAATAATGAAAACATAATTAAATGTTATCAGAACAGACAGTAAAAATAACTTTTTTCAGTGGTTCTCACAGAATTCAGCTATTTCAGTTTACAGAAACCATGAGCTACTACATACTATACTTATGTAATATGACAACCATCACCCTTAGTAATGATAGGTGCTGTAGGAACAGGGCAATTATAACCACAGTCACTTCAAAATGGACCTGCCAACACTATATGCAGGTTCTGTGGGGGCAGACAGGGCAGCAGATGAACCTAACAACATCATACAATTGAACAATGATTTTTTTAGCACTCCAGAGAGCTTTTAAAACCAGGAGGAAGTTGCTTGAATGTCATAGGAGCACTATGGGTTGTCAAGAAAAAAAAACGTACTCAATTTATATTTTCTTTACACAGCGTTCAGCTCAGATGGTAGACCTGCTTCCCCACACTGGACAATCCATATTAATGACAGGCTGAATTTAAAGCTTTCTTAAAACAGTCATTCTGTAAAACATATTCAAGCTTTTTCACCCTTTTAGCATCCCCCCCCCAGAATCTTAGCACTGGCAGGTTGCCAATTGTAGGCAAAAATAGTGGAGTCTTGAGAACAATCTCTATACCCCAAGCAAAGAGTTTGACTGCTCCCCATGAAAAAAATAGGTTACCTTTTTTATTTGCAGCTTAAATTGGATAACATTTTTTCAGAGCCTCACACAGGACCTCTAACAATTTAAGGAACTAAACTTTGGCTTAATCTCGTATTACATTGATAGGAATACAGTAAGACAAAGCTCTGAGATCTGAATCACCATTAAGAAAGTATGAGCTCATTGCTTGCAATGGGATTGGGAACCACATAACAAATATACTAGGGGTGTAACGATTCATTTTAACAACGATTCGATTCGTATCACGATTCATGGCTGCCGATGCGATTCAAGGACAATCTTGGTTAATTTAATTCAATCCGAAACGATTCAGTGACTTAAAATCGATTCAGTAACTTTTTAGCTAAAAATTCAA